>JAZKJV010000118.1:0-200987 GCA_037367405.1 Ottelia alismoides
TAGTGATTATTTGAGGTTCCTGGTGTAATTCACGATTACACAGGGTTATGTACGTAGTTACGAAATTACTTAGGGTTATATGTATAAATATCTCGTTCAGATATTATAAGAACTATGATAGGGAGTTGGACACTGTAGTGCTTCTTATTATGATATTAAATCCAAATCACCTATATTATATGTATTAGTGCTTCTTGTTGGATTTTTTTGATGACTATACGTTGATGTTCTTGTTTTTTGCAAGTGATAGTAGTCATACATTGTTGTCTAGGGCTTAGGTCTTCCTCAATGCAAACAAATAAAAAGATATTAACTCTAATAAAACCCGACTTGAATATCACATAGACCTTTGATTGGGATATGTGGAAGATCACAGACGTGGCACAACTGCATTGACTAATAAAACCCGACTTGAATATCACATAGACCTTTGATTGGGATATGTGGAAGATCACAGACGTGGCACAACTGCATTGAATGAACTAATAAGGATTCAAGGCATTTCCCAATATTAGCTTTAAGCATGCATATACTCATCCTCATGATCTAAAAGATGTGACTGATAACGAATAGATGTAGTACCTGATGGATTATAAATCTATTTGGTTTAATATAACATGGGTGAATTATTGTGAATACATGGAGATCGTAAGATGATACTAGTAATAAAGTAGAGGATACATGGACAATATCTACTTAAGATCTCCTAATCTTGGATAAGATATGTATCTATAATCAAATATATGTTATTTCGTATGTTATTTATTTTATATATTCTTTAATGATTAAGCTCATATATGGATTTTCTTTAAAAGGGTATGCACCCAAATCCATGCTCACCCTAAATATATTAAGGGATATTTACACCCATAACTTTGAGTAGTTGAGTAGTTTCGTAATTACCCCAGGAACCGTCATAATCACGAATTACACCTAGGATCTTGAATAAGTGTTCCGTTTTACACCCATAAACATTCACTAATTTTGATCATTAACTCAACCCGAGTAATGAGTTAATATAACCAATCCTAGATCTAACGACTGAAGTTAATAAAAATTAAAAAAAAACAAAAAACCCACCCCTACATTCTTCGTCCTCCAGCGCCTTCCCCCTCCCTTCTTCCTCCTCCCACCCGCCCTACCCCCGTTGACCACCCCCCCTCTCCTTCCTCTTCCAGCTCCCCCGCCCTCACCGACCACATCCCCTCCCCTTCTTCCTTCTCCAGTTCGCCCCACCTCGTCGACCACCTCCATTGTTCCCTAGCAGCTCGTTGATCTTAGGAGACACCTTCACCTTCATGCACCATGTACTTCCCTTTATTCTTCAGGAAGATGGAGCTCAAAGATGGGTCCTTGTACAGCTTTGCCTTCGTCTCCAGGTTCCCGTCCATATCCCCATTATGGTAGTGATATGCATGGCGAAGGATGAGTTCCGTCCGTCGTCATCACCGTCCTTGTTCGCGTTGTCTCTATGATCGTTTGACCAGTGGTCATGGTCAGAGGTATCGTCGCTAGGGTGTAGAGGCAAGGACGAGCACTCGGTTTTGTGGTGCTCCTAGAAGACCTGCACAAGTGTCTTCTTGTACTCGCCGAGGACCGGGGTTTTCATGCTATCGGCCTTGATCGAGCCCTCAAGATTGGTGAAGATCCCAACCGCCGCCTCGCCCAATCGTGCCTTGGCAGCCAAGAGCTTGGTCTTGTACTCCTCCCACGGGTTCTGTTGTGCCATGACATTCTCTGCGCCCTCTGCCTCCTCAGATTTGAAGAGCTTCTCATAGGAGCGCTTCGTCATGTTTATGGCCTCGACGAAGGTCATGAGCTGGAAAATAGGGCCTCGGGTGATATTGCCATAAAGAGACGGTACCATGATTGGGTTCCCGGCGAAGAAGGCCTCGCAGAGGTCTCTCTCATGAGGAAAGGACGCCGAGAAGAAGAGCCGGAAGGTGGTGATCCACTTGACGATCTCACGCTCCAGCATCTCCCATGGTATCTTCTGTACTTCCTCCACACCCACCATCTCGAACCCCATCTCCCTAAGGTCGCATCAAGCGCATTACGCCTGGCAACAACGAATGCTTGGTAGCATTTGGTGTTATACCTGGCAGAGCAAAGGGTCTATGCCACCTGCTGCAACCACTCCACTCTCTCGGGCGGGTACGGTGCCGGAAACTTCTTCTCATCATTTGACTTTTTATTGGCGTCAGAGCTGTCTCTACTCGAACCCTCAAGTTGCCTTGCCTTCTCCTCCTCCTCCGGTATCGAAGCTGACGACGGCATCCACCTACAAGTGGGAGGTGATGGAGGTCGAAGCAAGAGGGAAGGGAAGGAGGAGTGGTATCCTTTGTAAATAGGTGAACTCAAAGGTGGATTACATAACGGATTTCGTCATAATTAACGGAGAAATGGATGGAATGTATTACTTAGGGTTATGTATGTAATTAAGAAACTATTGAGGGTTATGCTATGCAAGAGTTAAGGACGACTCGAGGTCCTATGTGTAATTCGTGATTATCGAGGGTTCCTAGGGTAATTACAAAACTACGCAGGGTTATAGGTGTAAATATCTCATATATTAGAACTCCTTAGCAAGTGAGTTACACAAGCCAAGACTAAAGAATAGTCTTTGCACAGAGAAATTGTAATTTCAGCAAAAAAACTGTGGAAAAGTACCAATTAAATAGCCCGCAAACAAAATATAGGTTCCAATCGCATTGCCTTTAGTACGAAATGAACCTTTGCATGTGATGCCCAAAAGTTTTAAAAGAAGACATATCAGCCCCAAGGAATTGATCTCATCTGCCAAAGCTCGATAGCCGCATCACAATGTAAAAAAAGTATGTGCTAACTCCTTTGTACTACCCCAACAAAGAAGCCATTCCACCCCAAGGGTGCCTTCAAGTTCCAAATCAAATTGCAATCACACTGCAAGTGGTCATGATCATACATACACGTTGAACCCAATGATCTTTGCAGTTGAAGGGGTCTACAACAAGACTAAGTTCCTCCGCCAACTTCAAAAATTGCAGCATTATTTGCTGAGAGAATGTTGAGCAAAAAGTGAGGAGCTAAGCATGTTTAAACCAAGCCTCTGAGACAATCATGTCTCAATAAGAAGCCAAACATCATGAAATGATCACATACATATCCCTGACCTTGCCAATCATCAGACCAAAACTTAAAAGAACACTCATCACCTAGCATCAGGCGGATTCGAATAGAAAGTTCGGGTAGAATGGAGCAAAGCCCCTTCTAAATGATGAGGAAGAAGGTTCGCTTTAGGTGGAAGAACTCTGATTAAGCATGGATCCCATAAATTCCTATGTTCATCTGCAAAGTAAATCTTCACCACTACTCCAAAGCATGGCCACCTACTTCTATATGAAGGAATTATCCATCTTTTGAAGTCTCAAAACTCTAAAGCCACACTCGTCAAGTGATCTTCTCACCAATTCCCAATTCACTAGGGGTGCACAATGTGAAACCCCACCCAAGATGCTAATTGAAATCACAAAGACCACCGAATCTAGCAATGCTAGGCAACCTCCCTGAGACAAGTATGAAGCCTTCCAGCCAAAGAGATTATGCAACCGAGCTAATTGCTTTAGGTGACCCTACGATAAGGGGAGTCCCACGTACGACAACAACAAGCTCCCACACAACTTAGGAAGCATCCTACAACAATAAGCAATTTCCACATCAAAAGACCGAAAAGAACAAAGGTAGACTTTGTGTGTTTATTAAGAAGGATCAAGAGCTCTCCAAAGAAGTCCTAAACATTAAACAACTCCTTAACCTCATCCATCCCACCCTCGATGAAAATAATAGTATCATTTGCATATTGAAGTACTGGGACAAATATATCATTAAGCAACAAGCACTCACTAATACACTTTTGCATTGCATGTCCAACTATTACAAGAAGAGCGTCATCAACAAAGACAAAAAGATGCGGGACAAGGGGACATTCATTCTTGACTCCCCATTGAGGTTGATAGAAACCCCTCGAGGACAATTAAGTAGTAAAACCGATATGGCACAACAGTGACTACCATCGTAAATTCTTTTGAGTTGCATTATTGTGCAGTTTGCTTTCTAAGATATTCAATGACTTAGCATGCGGCATAAAACATAGTACAAGAATAAAATGTACTAAGCCTTCTCCCACTATAAGTAGGGTCGGCTACATGGATTCTTGCTCAAATCCATGTTAAAAGATTCGACTATTTTTTACGCTGGTCGTCGACTACCTAACGCAACCCCTGCAATAGTGGGATTTGAACCCTGGTCTTTTGTGGGGTTAGACACACTGTACTACCACTAGACCATTAAGTGGATACCTCATAAATACGTCATTTACTACTGAAGAGTGCATTTCTATCTTTTTAATGGTTAATGAACTAACAAATCTTAATGTGATAAAATCACTTTTGAAGTTATTTCTAACGATGTCATTGATATCTCTCTTCCTACAGTTTGACCAAGTGAATCAAAACCGACGATGGAGGTAGAATTCATAGCTCTCTTAGTTCTTCCTTATCTACCCTATATAGCGGACAGTGGATTTCATAATCTTTGTTGGAAACTATCGATTCTATAACATTTTGGAGTAGAGTTGAGTTAGATAAAAAAACAACAGATAAACATCCGAGATTGTGATTATTGACCGACATCTTACAGATTTAGGAAAGAAGGAGTTGACTTAGTTTGTTTTCTCCTTTTGGACAGTTGAAAAGAGGAATTCTTCTTTTTCTTATCTTGAAAGGGTATCCCTAGGGCTCTTTATATAGGCAGAGAGGCCTAGGGTTACAATGCAATTGCCATATGAGATGACTAATCTACCCCTAGGGTTTATAGGTAGAGTGGTATACAACATGACTAATCTACCCCTAGGGTATGTGGGTAGAGTGCTTCTCAGCACTCCCCTTCAAGCTGGAGCATATATATCAATCATGCTCAGCTTGTTACAACATTTTTCAAACTGTATGCGTGCAAGTGGCTTGGTGAATATATTCGTCGTTTGATCTGAGGAAGGTACGCTCTGAGTACGAAGTAGCCCTTTCTGTATCAAATCTCTAGTGTAGTAGCAGTCAATTTCCACATGTTTGGTGCGTTCGTGGAACATAGGATTGTTGGCTATGTGCATTGCTGCTTGGTTGTCACATCTAAGTTCCATGATCTTTTCAGGATTGATATGAAGATCGGTAAGTATAGACCGGTCCCATAAAAGTTCTGCTGCAGCTTGAGCCATGGCTCGATATTCGCTTTCAGCACTTGAGCGAGAGACGACAACTTGTTTCTTGCTTCTCCATGTGATTAAATTTCCTGCAAGATAAGTGCAGAACCCTGTAGTAGACTTTCTATCGATCAAGATTCCTCCATAATCTGCGTCCGAATACGCCATGAGGTCAAAGCTATTGCCTTTGGTGAATAGTAGTCCTCTTCCTGGAGATGATTTGATGTACCTTAAGACCATCATGCATGCATCATAGTGAACTGAGGTAGGTGAGTCCATGAACTGGCTAAGTTTTCCAACAGCAAGAGCGATATCTGGTCGAGTGATGGCAAGATATAGTAGCTTAGCCACTAGACGTCTATATCGACCATTATCCTCAACATTGCTTGCCTCGTAGATGCGTCCCTTAGGATCCATGGGTATCTGAGCTGGCTTGGATCCTAGCATCCATGTTTCTTGAAGGAGGTCAGTAGCGTACTTTTGTTGAGACATAACAATTCCTCTCTTGGATCGTGCTATTTCAATACCTAGGAAATATCGTAGTCGTCCCAAGTCCTTGATCACAAATTGTTCTGCCAGTTGTTTCTTCACTTCTATGATACCATCGTGGTCATCTCCTGTGAGGATAATGTCATCCATATATACCAGCATAGCTACAGTTCTTTTTTCATTCTTTCGTATGAATAAGGAATGATCTGCTAAAGATCGGATGAGGCCAAGATTCTCTAATGCTTCTGATAATTTTTGAAACCATGCGCGAGGACTCTGCTTGAGACCATATATGCCTTGCATAGCAAACAAACTTTCTGACACTCCCCTTGAATCTCGAACCCAGGTGGTTGCTGCATATACACAATTTCTTGGAGGTCACCATAAAGGAATGTGTTTTTCACGTCTAGTTGGTGCAGGGGCCTATCAAGTTGTACTGCTACTGCTACGAGAATTCTTATGGTGGATAAACGAGCAACTGGAGAGAAGGTATCAAAGAAGTCAACCCCATAAGTTTGTGTAAACCGTTTTGCCACAAGTCGGGCTTTGTACCGAGAAATAGATCCATCTGGATTGTACTTCACAGTGAAGACCCATTTGGAGTCAACAATTTTATTATCGCTTGGTGGATCTACAAGGGTCCAGGTGTTCCGCGAGATCAAGGCAGACATCTCTTCTTCCATTGCTAGGCGCCATTTTGAGTCCCGAATGGCCTCTATATGATTACGAGGAATAATGGTACTTGAGATGGCTTGGGTGAATTGTCTGTATCTAGGGCCGAGTCCGGAAAAGGTTACAACAGCAGAGATTGGATGCTTCGTACTGTAACGCAATAGACATTGCCTGGTCCCCTTCCGAAGAGCGATAGGTATGTCACTTAGAGCTTCCCTTGGGTTGGCGGAGATACCTGTATCTGCATCTGTATCTTCAGTTTGTAATAACTCAGTCGAGGGACATACCTGAGGAGATGGTGCGTGCACAGAAGGGGTGTAATCAACCTGAGGAAGGGGAATGTGAAGAGGAGAAGTGGTAACAGGGGGAGGTGATACATGAGTGCCAGATTGGGAGTAATAAGGGAGAGATTCAAAGAAAGTAACATCAGCACTTATGTAGTGTCTCTTGGCATGCGGGTCATAGCACCTATAACCTTTCTGATTTCGAGCATATCCTAGAAAAATACATTTGACTGCTCTGGCTGATAGTTTATCCCTACCAGGATCAAGAAGATGAACAAAGGCGACACAACCAAAGACTTTTGGAGGGACATGAAATATAACTTTTCCTAGGAAAAGAACCTCAATAGGTATCTGCTCGTCAATAGGAGTAGAAGGCATGCGGTTAATAAGATATGTGACAGTTAGTACCGCATCACCCTAATATGTGGACGGCACATGATAGTCAATGAGTATTGTGTGAGCAATATCAAGAATATGTCTATGTTTACGTTCGGCCACTCCATTCTGCTGGGAGGTGTGAGGACAGGTGGTTTGATGCAAAATGCCTTGAGACGCTAAGAATGATTGCATGTAAAGTGAGACTAACTCCTTCGCATTGTCAGATCTAAGGGTTTTTATAGTGGTATCGAACTGATTCTTTATTTCATGTATGAAATGAACAATGATTTGAAAGACATCAGACTTATTTTTCATTAAGAAAGACCAAGACATACGAGAAAATCGTCTATAATGACCAAATAATATCTATTCCATAGTCGATCAGGATAATGACTGGGCCCCCATATGTCAAGATGAACAAGTTCAAATAGACTACTAGAATGAATGGTACCCGATGAAGGAAAGGAACTCCGATGATGTTTCCCCAGTTGGCAGGCCTCACACTCTAGGCTGACAGTGGGAGGGAGCTGGGGAAGAAATCGTCGAAGCTTGTGAACAGAAGGATGACCCAGACGTTGGTGCCAAAGAGCACCAGAGGATGCAGAGAAAGTGGTCCCAGAGTAAGCTGTAGTGTCAGAGGACTGGAAAGGTGATATACTCCCTCTTCTTCACGGCCCGCACCAATCGTCCTCCCAGTTAGTATGTCCTGAAATACACAAGATATAGCATCAAATATTGCTCGACAGTTGAGTTCTTTGCAAATCTGACTAACTGAAAGGAGACTGATAGGAAAATCCGGAACGTATAAAACATTGTTGAGTCTGATATTAGGATCTAGATGGACATTGTTTTTTCCTATTATAGGGGAAAATCATCCATCAGCAACTTGTACAGTCCGTCCAGGAGGGACATTACGCATCCGTTGTATGAGAGTTCGTTCGCCACACAGATGAGTGGAAGCACCTGTATCAATCAACCATGCTGATTTTGTAATTCTATTGGCAGACGCGATAAAGATACTTGATCGTGCCATTGCTGCAGTGTCTGTAGTATTGTCCTGATATGAAGCGGAGGACTCGTTCGAATATACCTGTTGAGATGCTGCATCAGATCATCGAAGTCTCGTCTGGGGACCTCCACTGGAAGACTACCTCCTTCATTGGCCATTCGAGCACTAGGAGTAGGATACCCCTGCTTGCTATAGCATACAGCTTCTGTGTGACCAAATTTATGACAATACGAGCACTGGATTGTGCTACGACCTCGACCTGGAGTGAAGCGTCCTCGACCACGGCTCCTGAAAGAGCCACGACTCCCTCGTCCAGATGGGGCAGCGAGAGCAGAAATTTGCCCTTGATCAGTGCCTTTAGCACTTGTATGAGGAACAACAAGACGACTCAGGGTACTGTAGGCTTCTTCAATAGTGCGGAGAGTAGCTGCTGTGATCATTTGATCACGAGCAGCCGAGTAGCCAGAATCGAGTCCGGCAAGAAATACAAGAATTGCCATTTGCTGGCGATGTTGTTTCTGAGTCGGACATGTGCAGCCTGGAATACAAGCATTATATCGCTCGAAAAGAGATTTTAAGAGAGAGAAATACTCAGGTAGGGAGCGTCCTGCTTGCTTCATGTTTAGCGTGTCAAAATACATCTGATACAGCCTGGTTGAATTTCTATCCTGACCATATGTGGCTTGAAGAGAGGTCCACATATTGTGAGCAGTGTTGTAATAAACGAGTTCATCAGCGATCCGGTCAATAACACTGACCATAATCCAAGAATTGACCATGCCGTCGTCCTTGTCCCATGTTGCATTTTTTCCTAGTCTTCTCAGCAGGTTCTGACTCCAATAGAATGTGTTCCTTGTCGTATCCTCGTACGATCATGAGAAATATGCGGGACCACTTGGGGTAGTTGGTCTCGTCCAATTTAGGAATCGACCCAAATGAGGGGAGTCGGGTGCTCCCTCCATCATATCCTGGTGATGTCACATCCGATTGTGACATGATGTCAGTGGAAATCAGACCTGTTATATTGAAAATAAGATAGGAAATAGCAACTCGTTCCTATATCATGTCAAGCAGAGGTTGAAGAACAGCATGCGTGAACGTCGAAGGAGGTGCTGAAAATGACGTGAGTCACAAAGAGACTCCGTTGGAGTTGATGCCGAAAATCCATTGAAGGCTGAAACCGACAAGAACAGCTGGTAACGTGGTGCCCAAGACAAGATCCGATGGAGGAGGCACAGGGGACAGGAGCCGGGGGGGGCACAGCGGAGGACCAGGCGTAGGTAGGGCCAGGTCCCGGGGGGCTTTGCAGTTGTGTGGACAAACCGCAGCGGTACTCGACGGGAGAGGTCGGGGGGAATACGTGATCGAACTGGGGGGGGATGGAATCCGAGGCAGGATATGGGATCGGGGGGGATACGGGATCGAAACAAGGGGATATGGGTCAAGGAGGATATGGGATACGAGGCGGGAGGGTCAGGGAGGATACGGGGTCGCAGGGGATGGGCGATGCTCAGCGGGGAGGGGATACAGGATCGCGCGGGCGGGGGGGAGGGGTACGGGATAGCGGGGGAATGGGGATGCTCGAGGGGGGGGGGGTACGGGATATGCGATTGGGCGCGTGGACAGCCGGGGCGCATGGTGAAGAAACCGGCGGGCACTGGGGCGATGGTAAAGGCGGTGGGACACGGGGTGATTGCTCCGAGATCGGGCAGGTGGGATGCTCAGTGGCAGGGGGGATTCTGAGCAGAGGCGGAGGGTTCCGGAGGGTCGGAGGCGGGGGAAGGGGGGAGCGGAAGAAGGCGGCGGGGGAGGGGGAGGGGGTGGGGGGGCGTCTGATATGAAGTTGAAAAGAGGAATTCTTCTTTTTTCTTATCTTGAAAGGGTATCCCTAAGCCTCTTTATATAGGCAGAGAGGCCTAGGGTTACAATGCAATTGCCATATGAGATGAGTAATCTACCCCTAGGGTTTGTGGGTAAAGTGGTATACAACATGACTAATCTACCCCTAGGGTTTGTGGGTAGAGTGCTTCTCAACATGGACTCAATGTACATGGAACTTCCCGAAGAGTTATGTCGTCCAAGGAACCAACCACTTTGCATACTTAGCTCACAAAAAAAGGCCATATTATCCTCTTGTTCCCATCTCACCCACATTCAACTCTCTTTACTTCTGCATTTTTCCTGTATCCTAGCCATCATCAACATCTAGTCACCAATACTACTTGTTCTACTCTATTTTCTCTATGTCAAGAAACCATTCACATTCATTAATGAATGTACAGTCCACCAATCACATTGGAAGAGGAAACAACAACCTCTGAATTTTGCTGATCCCAATTATAACCCATCTTCTCTAGGCACTTCTCTGCCAACTCTGATGACATATTTAGCATTTATCCTTGCAAGAAACGCGTTCATATCATGGTTTTTCTTTTCCATGATAATTTCACATGTGGTATACGTGTCATTGTGCAATCCTATAGATGAATGAAATGTTTGTGTGCATGAAAACTCCTACATGTATTTATGCATACATATGTAGGTGAGCAATACTACTATATTGTCACAATGTTATAAATAACCACCCCCTCCATTCACCAGGAAACGCACGTAAACATTATGTACTATGGCATCACATGCGACATTAATCATTGTCTTCCATGGTGTAAATACCAATTTTGTTCTTTATACTCTTCCACTCTTTGTAACAACATTACTAGCAAGAATAACAGCGGTAAAAAGACCACTTCCTAAAAAATTCTAGCCATCTTCAAAAACTTGGAAGATCAAGCAGGTAGACAACTCTCAGTCCCTAAAATTTTCCTTCGCGTCCCCAAAGCCTGTAATCAGGCTTTCTAGAGCATTTGTGAGCAAATTATACACAATTACAGATCAATATCAATCTCTTTCCACCGAAACCATTAGTGAGTCCGAAAAAGTCTATTGACACAGTAGAACCTCGGCACATAGTTAATTCCCCGATCCGAATAGAAATCACGAAAAAGGAGTTATAGTGGATCCTCCAATCGCGAGAAACACCCAACAAAATTCGCCCTACATACCTAATTTCCGGCGATTCATGAATTAATGCCACTGAAAATGAAACACACGATCTCATCTTTTAAACAAGTTCACCAACTTCCAGAAAGAATACAAAAAAAAGCACAACAACAGAACCCTAAAACCTGACGAAACAGAACGAAATCGAAGGATGAATCGCATCAGAGGGTGCAGAGAGTGGAGCATTAGCAGCAGATGGTGAAGAAGACCAATTTCTTGGATGAATTGGCGTTGGCGAGGCGCTCCTGCCATGCGTCCGTCGAATGACACGCGATCACCACTCCCTGTTCGCTCATCTGATCTCTCTCTGTCTATCTCTTCTTCGCTTCAAGATGTGGGAGGAAGAGCAGTGCACTGACTGGACATGTGCTTTTATATGTACCCGCGCGATGACGAAAATGCACTTTTACGTCAAGATAATCTCAAAAGAGGAAAGGGATCTACTTGATGGAGGAGTTATTTAACCTCCTCCATTCTCAATTTTTACCATTTTTTTGTTTTTTAAAAATACTTTAATGAATTTTCATAATTATATCCCGCTAGTATGTCATTCAAATTTTGTCTCCATACTTTTCAAATCTAGATATGTACACAAATAAAATTTAAATAAATATACGAAATGTGTTGCATGTCACCAAAGTTCGAAGAAAACTAGCTCTGATAACTTATCACATCCAAACTTAAATAGGTCTGCTGATAGCAGTGTTTTTGAAACCAGACCAGGCGGTTCGATCGGTGAACCGGACCTGAACCGATCCGGTTCAAATTTTAAACCATGCATTCGATTCAACCTATTATGTTTAACCCGATTTAACTAGGTTCAACCAAAGTTGAACCGTATTTAATTTTTAATTTATTTAAAAATAATACTAGTAGTGGAAATTGAACCCATAACCTTTGGTTATCAATTTCAAACTCCTAACAAACTACTCCAACATAACTTTTTACTTGTAATGAGTTTTAAATATAATTAAATTACTATTACGTTATAAAGAAACTAGTTCAAATTATATATATATATATATGATATGTATGATATTTGATGGTGCTTATAAAAAAATATTTTATGTATAGTGTGAAATATATACATTGTCTATGTATTTTATTTATATTTTAAGTATATTTAACTGTATTATATATAATTCCATTTTGGTTTGATTATATGATTCAACCACCTTTTTCCCATCGGTCCGGTTTATTGATTTTAAATAATGATGACATCATTATCCAGGTGGACGATTTGATTACATGGTTCAACCCGATCCAACCATTTCCATAAGATTTCTGATTCAATTTCCAGTTCGATTTCAAAAACATTGGCTGATAGCCTCCTAAAATATCCAAACACAAACTAATCAAGCAGTAGTCCTCACGATTGCAACTCACAATTTGTTCTCATGCTCTGTGAATATTTCACTTGTGACAGTGTTTTAACGTGTACAATATCTTCACATTAAAAAGATACAAAATTGGATTGGAAAAGGATGCATACATATGTGATCACTTTTTATATACACACATACTTCTACCTCCTTTTTACTCTCATCTTGCCCCAATGTGAGTAGGTACTTCAATAAAATAAATATCCTTGCCTCTTCCATGAAAATATAAAGCAATCATACTAGAGAAGGTAGATAGGAGAGAGAGGGCTCTCACCAATCTTTGGATCAATCAATAATTTGCTCCCCCTCCCCCAAGGGGATGTTTATTTATGCATAAGGATGAACCTCGAGGTGAAGGAACTCGAAGAGATTATGACCTTATAGATGCAACATATGAGCATTATAAGTCCTTATTTATTTAGAATCAATTTATTTTATGGAGCAAGCCATTAGAAAAAGTAGTTTTTTGAGTATATTTTTTTAAAAGTTATTAAAATATGTAAAAGACCCATTATATAAGACCTCGTCTATTACTTTTGTTTTATTTAAGTACTAATTTGTTGACTTTAATTGGTGTAATCTAGCTTATATAAAAGGTCACATTCACATGTAGATGAATTCAATTGGTAGAGAATATTTTTTTTCTCGCTTATCTTTCTCAACCTTTTTACTTTCTTTCCTTGAAGCCTTGCACCCCCTCTCCTAGGGTGTCGGGAAAGATCGCATTCGATGAGCTCGACTCAGACTCAACTCGATAAGAGTTTGTGAGCCAGACTCAAAAAACTATTGAATTAAGTTCAAATTGGAAAAGTAACTCGTTAGAATTATCAAGCTAAGCTTGAGTTGAGGCATGCTCAACTAGTGAACTCAACTTGATAACACATTGGTTTGATTTTATTAATTTTTTTTACATTTTTTATCCCATTTGTGCAAACATAATGCATGAATTTGAGGAGAAAATTGTGCAATATTAACAAATTATTTGGATTTATATGAAAGTAGTCGTTCTTTATATTAATTCCTAGTTTCTCTCAAAATTCCAATATAATATGATTAAAAAATTAACAAAAGTTTAAAAAAACTCTTACGAGCTATACCCATCCCTCTTTCCATGTGCGACGCTACGACTCTTATCCCATCTCCTCCATCATCTCCTACCAGCTTCTCCTTCGTGCAAAAGAAACACAACCACTCCCAACAACTAGCATGGCTCTACAACGTCCGCTTGTCCTTCGAACACAAATAACACAAACAAGCATATCCATTTCTCTCCACACGTGGTTCTACGGCTCCTCCTCTCCCATCTCTAAAGGACATGTTTGGTTATTGGGTTGGGTTGGATTGGGGTATCTTCCTGTGAATAGTAGCTATTTGGAGATTGGGAGGGTTGGAATGATAATTGTGGTGTGATGTGACACTGATTATGTGTTATATTAACTTTTTAATGATTATAATATATTTTTATGTTAACAAGTGTATTTGAACATGGTTAAAAATCATTATACCAAAGAAATTGTAAGATTAATACAAGTAATCTCAACTTAAAAATGTATGGTTGGAGGTAAGTGTATGCCAAAGTATCCTGATGTAACCTCACAACCAAATAGACTCTAAACATTGTTATTATTGATTTCAATTGCTATGAATTGGGAGAGTCGTCTCCTGTCTTCTTCCCTCTCTTCTCTACGCTGCCGCTCCAACGCCCTTCCTTCCAGCCACCGCCGCGCCATCGCCTTTCCCTCCCGACGCCGCCGTTGATACGACCACAACACCCTCTTCTAGCCTCCTCCCCCCACACCCTCTTCCGCCGACACGGTCCAGCAGCCCCCACAATCGACCTTCCTGTGCTGTCTGCGCCAGCCCGTCGCCGCCGCAACCCTCCTTCCGAGATCGTCCGCGATCTGATTCAGGTGTTGCACATCCTCCTCCCTTCCCGGTTGTGGTAACGAGAAACAAATCCCTAATTTTTCTGCCATAGTATTTGATTGTGGATTTTTATGCACTGTTGGTTTGGTTGAGAGTTAATTTCTGTTGCCTGTAGATATTAGAGTAAATGCCCCAAGAAATTCATTAATTACTACAGCTTGAATTCATTGTGGGGATAAGCACTGCCGATCCCTTCCCTGATTTGCTGTTCTTCCTGATTTTTATGCCGTACCTGTCATCAGTTATTTTTTTCCAGAACTAATCTATTCAGTTATTTATTTATTTAGTTTCTGTTAGCAATACTTTCCACTTTCCAGCACCATCATTCATCAATCAAGTACTATTTATTCATAGGGCCGATTTCGTTTACTTAGTCAGGTTACGTCCACATGTTGTTGCATCACTTATCGGGTGATGTCCAGTGTCTCCTCCACTTTTTTCGTTGCCAAACTTGTATTTTTAATATTAGTTTCCAATGAACATTAAACCATTTTTGGAACTTTGTAATGTGTTCATGTTTTGGCTTGATAATGCTTCTTTTTTCCCTCAGGAAGTATATTTGAATGGAACTAGAAAATGGCAAAAGAGCTACTGGCGTGCCATCTCCATTAGGACAAATTGATTCTAGAAAAGCCCGGTTTCCCTGCTCCATAGTATGGGCTCCTCTGCCTGTCATTTCATGGTTCATACCATTCATCGGACATGTTGGTATCTGCAGAGAGGATGGTGTCATATTGGACTTTGCTGGACCGAATTTTGTCTGTGTCGATCATTTTACTTTTGGAGCAGCGACTCGATACCTGCAAATAGATCAAGAAAAGGTTTGTGGTTCCTTTTTGTGACAGACGGTGTTAGCCATTTGTTCATTCTTTTATAGTAAGACATCTAAAGAACCTTCAGAATCTTATCCAATTGTTGCTTGATCGCGAATAAAAGGGAGCCTTGGTTCTACGGTAAGTTTTCCTACGAAGAGTTGAACACATCAGACTGCACTTTAACTACTAGATTTGTCTTGAAGGAATTATCGAACAACACACGCTTCATGCATATATTCCAGTTATCGCATCCTGTAATCATATAAAGATATTTACTAAACCTATGTCAGCATTGCATAGTTACAAATCAGGAATGCTGCATACTGTTGGCAAAGGCATGCATGCTGGAATCTAGGGAAAATCGAAGATCAAATAAAGATCTTCATAAAACTTGTGCTAGCAATAAAAAATCACAAATTAAGGATGATTTATTCTTTTTGGCTAAGTCATGCAAGTTGGAAGTTCGGAGAAATTTGGTAGCTCAATACATCTCCAGAGGAATCTTGGATCTCTTTCAACTATTAGACCAACCTTTGTTAGTTTGTTAGACATAGTACAATGACAACAAATCGATATTGACTACAATTAAAATAAATCAGCAAGAGATTTCAGTATTGTTAAAGTGTCTTTCCAAACCCCTTGAAAATAATAACTTCGTGTCCCGACATAATTTTTAGGGCCCGTTTCGTATCTGAGTTGGGTTGGGGTATCCTTCTGTGAATAGTAGTTGTTTGGATGGTTGTAAGGGTTGGAGAGAGTTGGAATAATAAATGTGATGCGACATTGATTATGTGTTATTATTAACTTTTATTAATTATTATAATATAATTTTTATATTACTTTTTTATTTGAACATAGTTAAAAATATTAGGGTTTTTATCAGTTGTGTCCCTCTGAAATATTGCATTATCAGTTACGCCTCCCCTTTTAGGAATATCAGTTCAAACCCTAACTTCTTCCATAATGATCACTTGTGCCCCTCATATTAGTTGCCGTCAATCCTCATCCTAAACGGCCGTTAACTTTGGAGACACAATGCTAATTAATTGAAAAATGAAGGGTAACAATAATTTAATCTTCCTAATTTCTTATTCTTCCTCCCTCCTCCACCTCCTACCCTTCCTCTTCCAACTGCCCCTCCCCCTCCAGGCCCACCTTCGTTGTCGCCCCTCAGACTCCAAGCCCTTCGCCGCCGTCACCCATCTCCCGCCAGGCCCACTGTCGTTGTCGCCCCTCCCCTCCTCCGTCTCCGCCTCTCCCCCACTTCTTTCTCCCTTCCTCCTCCGTCGCCCCTCCCTCTCCAAGCTCTCCTCCGTCGCCGCCCCTCCCCCTCTTGGCCCTCCTCCTCCACCGCCTCCCCCGCTGCACGTCCTACTCTGCTGCCTGATGCAGCGTGAGTTGATGCAGCATGGGCCCCAAACATAGGGTCAAATATTTATTTATTTTTTAATTGTCACTTTTATTTACGTTTTTAAGTTGTCGTAATTGTCTAATTAAATAATTGAGATCACCTGTGATCTCAACGTTTATTCGTAGAGTTAATTTTGGTCAAGAGTCTAATTAGGGTAATTAGAGGTCAATTTGAATTTTAAAATTTGTCAGAGTCCAATTAGGATAAGTTGATTGTCAATTTTAATTAGTTTACTATTTTTGTAACCCCATCTCTCCTATATAAAGAGATGGTAGTCCAATGTTTTTAGGGAGTCAAGTATTAATCAAAATTTGAGTTTATCTCATTATCTCCCTCTCTCTCTTCTCCCTTCACGCGATCTCCGCGGTTCTTCTCCTTCGACCTCTCGTATTCCCGACGAGTTCTTCTTCTCAACCCCTCCAATTTCTTCTTCTCAACCCTTCTACTTCTTCTACCAAAAATACACCATAAAAAAATTTATCATTTTATCGACGCCGAATCCCCTTCTGCATCATTTGGTATCAGAGCATGGATATTGAATCGTTCCTACGATTTAACGATCCCGTTGCATATTGACGTGTGAAGCTTGATCTCAACCGCATATCTCATGACCCGCAGTCTCGTTCGCGTCAACAAAAGTTCAAGCAACGTCTTATGTCAAGCATCAAAGTGCAAACTTGGCTGGATGCGACAATCAATGAATATTCGCATGGCGAGGACGAGAATCAGATCACTACCATTGCTGTGCAACCCACTTTTGAGCAAGAAAATGAAGGTACTTTCATGCAAGACAAATATTTTTTTGATACAAATTCTATACAAAACAAAAACGAGGACATGGGGCCCATCTTTGACGAAGAATTTGTGGATGGAGAAGTCGAACTTCTTGATTTGCTCACGGGTAAACTTGCTGTCCGGGAAGAAGCACTACTCGTGCACGATGAAAACAACGTGGAGGTGGTTGTTGAACCTCCCATTGCAGTCCTCTACGGGGCAGATCAAGAGGCATGGGCGTCACCGCCACCACCACCGGCCTCACGACCTCTTCCCCCAAGCCAACCTTGCATCCGCTCCCCATCGACGCCATCGGTTCGTCAATGCAAGTCCCGTCGAGGATATAACATCCAAACGCGCAGCTCGCGTAGAAGTTGCATTCGTTGTCACTGCCAATGTTGCAACTATGTGAACCCCCTCGATGTCGTGGTAGACAAACGCGTTGCCCGCGTGGCGGCCGAGTATCGCATCCGCCCAGCTCGTCGCCGCTACCAACATTGGTCTGCCGATAAGGCTCGACGCTGCCGATTCATTCACTCGGTCACAGGACCCTCTCGTCGGGGTACGAATCCATGCCGCAAGCACCCCCTATACAATGGTGACTTCTGTTGGAGGCCCCTTCTTCGTTTTTACAGGTGTGTGGGTTTGGGGTTTCCCCATCTCCGCTGCTCAGGACGTCGACGTCGATGCCTCTGGAGGAGAAACCAGCAGCCTGTGCACCGCCACAGGCGGCACTACCACCTTCCGCGGAAGAAGCCACGCCACCATTTGCTCCCAAGTTGTCGTCGGCGACGATATCTCATGGAAAGAAAAACCAAACCCTAACGAGGGTTGGGAGGTGCTCCTCAATCGGATCCCTGGAAATAAGGGAAGTGAATGGGAAAAACTTCGGAAAAACCCAATCCCATACAAGTTTTTATGAGAAGGTCAAAAGAAAGGAGGCCCCTTACAAAATCTGTTTACATGAAGGGGTAGAAAATTTGCAGGCATACCCCTCAGTAGAAAGAAACTACAAACGTAACATAGAAAATGATCAGGATTGGGAATATCTGCTCAACCAATCCAAATGAAATTCTCCACCAACGAAATGGAGATTGAGCAATTCGTCAGGAGACGAATTTTTAAAGCGGAGGAGAGTTGATGCAGCGTGGGCCCCAAACATAGGGCCAAATATTTATTTAATTTTTAATTGTCACTTTTATTTATGTTTTTAAGTTGTCGTAATTGTCTAATTAAATAATTGAGATCGCATGTGATCTCAACGTTTATTCGTAGAGTTAATTTTGGTCAAGAGTCTAATTAAGGTAATTAGAGGTCAATTTGAATTTTAAAATTTGTCAGAGTCCAATTAGGATAAGTTGATTGTCAATTTTAATTAGTTTACTATTTTTGTAACCCCATCTCTCCTATATAAAGAGATGGTAGTCCAATGTTTTTAGGGAGTCAAGTATTAATCAAAATTTGAGTTTATCTCATTATCTCCCTCTCTCTCTTCTCCCTCCACGCGATCTCCGCGGTACTTCTCCTTCGACCTCTCGTATTCCCGACGAGTTCTTCTTCTCAACCCCTCTAATTTCTTCTTCTCAACCCTTCTACTTCTTCTACCAAAAATCCACCATAAAAAAATTATCATTTTATCGACGTCGAATCCCCTTCTGCATCACTGCCCCTCCCCCATCCAAGTCCACCTCCTCCTCTGTCCCTCCTCCTCAAGGCCGTGTTCTTCTGTCGCCTATCCCCCTCCAGGCCTAGTCCATACTCCAACACCTCCATCACCGCTGCCACCCCCCTCCTCCTCCTCGACCTCCTCTGTGATGCAAATTGAAAATTCGGCGACGGCGGAAAATTAGAGTTTTGTGGATTTTTGGTGGAAGAATAAATTGGAAGGGTTGAGGAGAGAAGGCTCGTCGGGAACACGAGGGGTTGGAGGAGAGAAACGTGAAGACCGCGTGGGGAAGGAGAGAGACGAGAGAGGGATAGAGATAAAATCTCAAATTAATTATCAACTGAACTGATGCAAACTCGATTTCGGCGTCGACGATAAAAATTAAAATAATTTGGGGTGGAATTTCGGTGGAGAAAACGAGAGGTTGAGAAAGAAGATAACTTGTCGGGAATACGAGGGGTTGAAGAAGAAGAACCGTGAAGACCACGTTGAGAGAGGAGAGAAAATAGAGAGGGAGATAAAATCTCAACTTTTCATTAATACTTGACTGAATAAAAACACTAGACCCTCATCCCTTTATATAGGAGGGATGGCATTACAAAAATAGAAAAAACTAATTTAATTTGACCACTAATTATCCTAATTATACTCTAACTAATTAACCGACCAAAATTTAAAATTCAAATCTACGAATAATTGTTGGAGATCACATGCGATCTCAATTATTTAATTAGAGATACGGTAATTTAAATAAACGTAAATGAAATTGACCACTCAAATTAACTAAAAATTTGGCCCTATATTTGGGTTCGACGTTGCATCATGAACTGACTAAAACAATGGACCACCATCCCTTTATATATGAGGGATGAGGTTACAAAATTAGAAATCAAATTCAAATGGAAACTAATTATCCTAATTTGACTCTAACCAATTAACCGACTAATTTTGAAATTCAAATCTATAACTAATTATTTGAGATCACAGGCGATCTCGTTTATTTAATTAAAAATACGACGACTTAAATAAACGTAAATAAAATTGACGGATAATATTAAATAAATATGCGGCCCTATAGTTTGATTCCATGCTGCATCACTCTGCCTCCGCCCCTCCTCCCCGCCAGCCCCTCCCCTCCTAGCCATTCCTCCGCCCCCTCCTACCCTGGCCTCGTCCCCTCCAGTCCCCCCTTCCTCCTCCACCCCTCTAGGAGCACACATGGCTTATCGCAAAGCAAAGAGCTGCACTTGCACGTGAGCGTCGTCGTCGAGGAGGTGGAGGTGGCATGCTAAGCAGGGGGAGCTGGGGGAGGAGAGGGAGATGTAGGGCGGAATGAAGGAGCTGGGAAGGGAGGGTAGAAGCTAGGGATGGTGGGGAAGAGCTCGGGCGCGAAGGGGAAGGTGTGGGGGCGGGGAGAGGAGCTTGGGGCAGGAGGAGGAGCTCGGGGTAGAGGGAAAGGCGCATGGCAGAGGAAGAAGCACGGGGCGGAGGGAGGAGCGCGGGGCGGAGGGAGGAGCGTGGGGTGGAGGGAGGAGCTCGGGGCGGAGGGAGGAGCTTGGGGTGGAGGGAGGAGCTCGGGTGCGGAGGCGCAAGGGCGGGGGGAGGAGCTCGTGGTGGAGGGGGAGCTCGGGTGCGTACGAGCTGGAGATGAATGGGAGGAGGGAGGGGTAGAGTTGGACAATTATGCCCCTTGTAATCAATCCATGGTTTGAGAAAACCATGGTTAAGTTCAAATCATTGATGACTAAAGTAATGGAGGAGTACAAGTGATAGAACGGCAAGAAGTTGGGGTCACAATTGATATTCCTAAAAAGGAAGAGGCATGACTGATATTGCAATATCTCAGAGGGGTACAACTAATAAAAACCTAAAATATTATAACAAAGAAATTATATACAACTAATTCCAACCCAGAAACGAAGGGATAGAACAGGGGTCCCCTTAATCTTCTTTATATAACCAACTTTCCCCACTGTTTAAAATTGTCAGAATAAACTTTTCAGATGATCTTTCTCTGGTCTTTCTCCAGCAGTTCACTTTCTTCATCTTGCCTCTTTGTTTAGCTTTCTTCCTTCCTCTCCACTTCCCCCTCCATACCACAAAACTGAACATATTTTAGATGCTGGATTGGATACCATGAACTGGCATGAAAAGGGGAAATAACCAAGATACATTATTTTCTGGCTTTGTACACCTTGCTTTGGAGTTATGCAATTGCATAAAATGAATTGTATGCATGCTATTGTTAAGCCCATGTAATATCTAAGATTTGGCGATATTATAAAATATATTTACTTTTTGAACTTACTTGGTGAATTCAATTTACTGGTTAAACACAGAAACACAATTAAAATCCTAATCTGCTGATCATGGTTTCAGCAATCTGATTTTATAGAGATGTTGAAGAAGGTACAATGTCAGCATATGAAGAAGGTATCATGAAACCTGACTAGTTTTTAAATAGGCTATCATTCTCACACATTGGAAGGAGATAATCTTGTTATTAGTCTAAAGAAATTGGCCCTGCATTGATATTCTAAGCGTTAGTAATCAGGAATCAACAGCATGGTTGCATGTTTTGCTTCGATTGACAACCAACTTCCAGCGTGGGTAAGTTGTTAAAGATGCATATACAAGTAAAAAGTTATTATTTGCGATTGTTTACGATGCTTGCAGTCCGAATTCCCCATGGAATAAATCAGGTGACGCTCATGACACATGAGCTTTCATGGAACAGATGCCTATATCAGTCAAAACCAGCTTTTTAGTCTTAGTTATGTGTCTATATCAGTCACTAACACTTGACAAAATCTCCTGACTTCCCTTGCAGTGTGTCTTATCTCCCTCATCCCTGGAGGCTGGTCATGACAAGCAGCATCTCATGGTTCCAAATGAGGTTGGGGCGGACTTTACATGGGATGAAGCACTGAAAAGGGGCACGCAGGAGTTCCAACACAGAGGCTACAATCTGTTTACCTGCAACTGCCATTCATTTGTTGCGAACAATCTGAACAGAGTGTTTTACCGCGGGCACAACAAATGGAATGTCGTGACGGTGTGCCTGCTGATGCTCGTCAAGGGATCCTGGGTAGACAAAGCATCTGCGATCAGGACCTTGTTGCCGTTTTTTGTGGTGATGGGCACTGGGCTTTACTTTGGTGGCTTGATGTTTCTTGTGTGCGCGGCAGCATTTGCTTTTGCATTGATTGGTTGGTTCCTGATTGGAACCTATTGTTTCAAGGACATGATTGAGTTGTAGCTGTATGGTCGAATATCACACCCATTTTGTGCTCTCTCAACTATAAATGAGTTGTAGTATGCAAGAATTACAGCGTCATTCTGTTGTTGCTGTAGAATTGTATGTGAAACTTGTCATGGGATTGCCGTTTTATAGACTTGTATTGTTAAGGGACTACTGCCTTTTTTTTCCAAAAAGAAGAGATCAAATTTAAAGGTTCCATATCATATTTTGTTTTTAAGAACGAACACAGAAGATGCGGATTTTGACTGATATGAATGTTTGTTATCATATCACTAAAAAGTAAATATTGATCGCATGCGAATGATATTAGAAATACTCCAGGTATTAGCTAAAATATACATGTATTGGATGTAAGATACATGATATAAATGTACCAATTGTGCTTATATCAGAATAATCATACCAAATATGGTGAAAGAATGTATAAACTTATGTTATATATTGTCAAAAATTAAAGGGATTTTTACCTCACGAACCTTGTAAACTTCGTGAATTACTTTCTCAATCTTTGAAATATTGATATTCCTCAGTCGACCTTGTAAACTCGCTCCGTCTTACCCCACATACCCTACTGTAAACTTTAACTTTATTGGAGTCAATTACTTGCGTTAAACTTGAGTTAATCAAATTAATGAAAATCAGACGGTGGATCTTCAATCTCCATCTCTCCTTCCTTTTCCCCCCTTCTTCATCCTCTTCTTCTACCAAATCAAATTGGAAGTTGTGGATGACCTTTTTTCGTAGATCGAAGCTATGGAGGAGGAAAGATCATGGGGAACCGTCATCCATCTATATCCACCAAGCAGGTACAACGTAATTGAAGCACGACCCTCGACGTCGATGGCTTTCGTTGTGTGCGGAGAGGAGGGGATGTCAAACTCAAACCCAATATCCCAAACTCGAACAATGGGGTGCAGAGCCTTCTTGAGTCCGTCGTTGCTTCAGCTTGGAAGGGGGGAGGCGGTGGGGAGGTCGAAAGCGAGGAGGCGGAGAGGACGAGATGTCTATGAGTGGATGAGGAGGGGAGCTCAGAAGGGGGTAGGCGGAGGGGATGTCAGAATGGGCGAGGCGGAGGGGAGGAGGGGGATGTCGTTCGGGGTCGAGTGGTGGGGGTGGGCAGTGTGGGGGAGGTGGGGCAACGCGGTGGAAGATGGAGGTTCTGAGCATAGGGGATGAGGGAGGGAGGGAGGTCAGAGGGGAGAGGGGAGGCCTGGGCGAGCAGAGGCGGAGGTGATGAGAGATCTGGGCAGAGGTCGATGGGAGGAAAGGTTAGGGAGGAGGTCAGAGGGGAAGCATGGGCACCCAGAGGCGAGGGGGATGAGGGGGATCTGGGTGGAGGTCGGTGGGAGGGGGAGGGGAGGTTAGGGAGGAGGTCCGAGGTGAGGCATGGGCAGTGGTGAATGGTCTGCCGACATGGAGGATTGGGCATAGGTGGATGGTCGATCAGCATGGTGGAGGGGCGGAGGTCAAGGAGGTGGATGGATAATGGGTGGGAAAAGTGAGGAGAGGAGGAAGGTAAAGAGGAGGGGTACTCAATGTAATTTTGATAAACAAAATGGGTATGATGTAAAAGAAAGTAACAAAATCCGATTAGGTTTAACAACCAAATGGATGGAAGTTAACCGCATAATTTGTGGGGTAAAGGTTAGCAAGTGTGCAAGGTCAAGAGAGTAATAACAATATTTCAAAAGCTGATAAGGTAATTTACAAAGTGTATAAGGTTCGTGGGGAGTAAAAATGCCCAAAATAAATTTATGACCATATAAAAACTTATA
This sequence comes from Ottelia alismoides, assembly GCA_037367405.1. NCBI lineage: Eukaryota > Viridiplantae > Streptophyta > Magnoliopsida > Alismatales > Hydrocharitaceae > Ottelia > Ottelia alismoides. Next base: position 24,137 of record JAZKJV010000118.1, read on the forward strand.
TACATATAGATACAGATATTTATGGATATCAAAATGATATATGTATCCATTTTAAAATGGATACAGATACATATGGCAAAAAAGTATGTTTAAAACAGTTACGATAGCTGATCGGATATGGGTATTCATATTCTTTTGCGTTCCGAATGTTCATTCAACTTTCAACTCAGTTAAGACTGTTATTTTCCCTCCACCCAGTCGAAATTTATCATGTCTGGATGGTTGTAAGTTAGAGAAGTCTTAACCCAACGAAATTCGTAACATTTATTTCTCTTGTTAGTTGTTCACAATCAACAAATTCTCAAGTAAAACTATATTTTTAATGTGCATCTAAAAGTGGTAGGGATAAATAGCTTTGAATATTAAACATGCACTGCCATACTCCCAGTAGAACAAGACACAGTTCAGGACATACTGATACATTCATTAAAAGTAGTGATGTGTTCCCGATATGATAAAAGAAGATTTTCATTCCCTCTGCTAAATACAACTCAAAATTAAATTATCCACTGTCCTCTGCTGCTCTTTTTTCACTGGTTTGCAGAATGGAATCAAATGGTGTGCATTGGTGAACATATCATCCAGCACTTCCATTTATGTGAATATATGCCATCCCAGAACTTCACCATCGACATGCATAAAATGCAAAATCTGCGATCTCACCGATCTTGAAATGATGCATTCATGAGATTGAGCGCAGAATCCATAAACTGCAAAAAGAAAGATGGTATTATAGTAAGAGGGGAATGGTAGCCGTAGGCACACTGAGGATGATCTGTAGAGTCTAAAAGACAAACTGACTATGACGGAATTTGCAAGATGTAAGCACTCAAATGGGAGAAAAATGCCACTTCTTTTTTAAATTGTCATTACGAGTGTGTCAGTCTCTTTAATGAGAGCTAAAGGATGAAAAATTGAAATGTCGTGTTGTTACAAAGAACAACTAGTCCAAAGTGAGATAACAACGAATGGGTAGATGCAGATGTCGAAAGCATATAGATGTTATGGGGGAGGATTTGCCCATTTGGGGAACGACAGTCAAACAGGTCAACAACTAGTTGATCACACAATTAAGTACTATATCTATAAATATATTACAACGTGAATGACAATGTGACCTTCATGGACATCTCATATTCACACATTTAATAAAACAAATGACAAGGGTGAGTCCAATATATCAACCCCACCAAGATATAGAAAACTGTGGTCGGAAGTAGAAAACATCGCTAAGAGGGTGCTGCAAATGATTGAAAGAATCGTCAATGATGTCAAGTTTTTTAATAATTTGAGCAGCTTCCGATGGCTAGCTTTACTTGTTAAAATGGTCGTATGAAGCCGCAATTGTGATATGAAGATGCTGGCTGGAGGCAACAAACCCCACTACCTTTTTTTCTTTTATATTCAAATATCATAATCTTATATTTAAAACCATGAACTTTGTGTCTTACCCACCAAGGTTGCAAAAGTCAGTAGTCGGTACTTGATCGGTCGAGTAACTGATTACGGATTAATCGGTAGCCGGGCGATTAATCGGACTCAGTCAGACTCTAATCGGCCTTGATTTTTCAAATATATAAATCATTTTTATAAATGTATTATTATATATTTACATAGACTTAAAAAAGTAAAAAAATATGGTATCTTCAAGCAAAAATTAGTTGACTAGTGGACCTAGCCGGAATTAGTCGGTACTCGATCGGTCACCCCACTAACTAGACTAGTCAGACCTACTAGTCGGGTGACTTTTACAACATTGTTACCCACCGTGACTTTTAGCATGCATTTTATATTACAGTGCCTTCCCTCCCTTTCGAAAATGAACACCTTCTATTAACAGAATTCCCTAAGAAACAGTTGCTGGGCATCGGCAAACAGTTGTTTATATGCAAATCACATTACAGAAGTTACCTTTCCAATAGCATGAAGTTGCCGTCCAACAGGTTCCATGAACTGAAAGTTGACATCAACGGGCCAAACCTGAAGCAAGGTGGGATGCATGAGCAGACACAACATCCGTAAAGCTCTAATTCAATCGAAAGTTAGCATTGTCAAGCGTTCTAATATTCACAAGCTTTCAGTTATTCATGTTTACTGAAAAGCATATTGAATTAGATTTTGCATGCTTATGTTAAAAAACTAATTGTCAAATTCTAATTCAAATTGGGTTTAAAGCCAGCATAAAACTGCGTTTAAAACTAAAATAGAGAAACAATGCATTTCTTAAGTTAAAACCCCATAGTCACGAAGAGACGGAAATCCAAATAAGTAAAAGCTCAAGAAAATGAAATCAATAATAATTTTACATTGAACCAGTCATACAACAAGGCATGATTTTGTTTATTTGTTTGCTGGTACATCTGAGGATGATACCTAATACCATGGAAGGACATATCGATATCGGTACCATGTCGATACGATATATCGTCGATATCGGTGACCATGTCGATACCTAATACCATGGAAGGACATATCGATATATCGTCGATACCATGTCGAATAAAATGGCCTTGGAAGACCAAATATCGACCATATCGGCGATATATCGGTGACCCGTCGATACCGATATATCGCCGATATATCGTCGATATATCGCGATGCGGCCTTCCATGCCTAATACCAGGTCGAATCACAATTGACTTTGACATGATTTCAGTATTTTGTACATCAAAACTACATCAGTTTAGAACATGTTTACTTGGCTGAACCAAGCTTCAACTAATTTAAACCTGTCCAAATGGTACTTAAAGACTCAAAGTTTAGTTACTATTGTTTCAAATAAAAGTTAATAATCATAACAATCTTCACCACATAAATTAATAAAGTTAAATAAGATGGACATAGTATACAATCAACCAAGATAAATACAATATTCGCATTTGAACTTGTTCAACCGTGATTCATTTTCCGTTTGACTTGAGAATTTCAAGCAGTCCAGCCACAAGTTTATCAATTTCCCAACAATTAGCATAAACCTCAAAATTGTAGTCTCCTTTAACATCAAATCTTTCATAAAAAAACATAACAAAATAGCAAAAGATAGAATAGGTAATGATACCTTGAGGCCAAGGACCTTGACGGGGGTGACGAGACCGGGGACGACGCAGTCGGGACCGGCAGCCTCGAGACGCGCCTCCGTGGCCCAACCATCTCCAATGGGATCCCTTTCCTGCAGATGAAAAATTAAAAATCCAATTTTTACACCCAAAAGCTCTCAATCATCATCATTGACCTTAACCATCAACATCATAATAATCATCAAGAGAAGATGAAAAAGGAGGGACCTTGGCGACGGCGAGGGCGTAGAATGAGTTAGAGTTTTGGGGGATGCGGAGGACGGGGGAGTGGTGGATCCTCGGGAAGGGCCTCTGCCCCGGAGGCAGCGCCCTCCACGGCACGTCCTCCGCCAGCACCGCCGCTCTCTTCGAGCTCGACGTCGCCGTTGCCGTCGCCGCCACCATCGCCGCTCCTCTGATGTGAGACAGAGGGGTTTATGTAACCGATAACGGGGAGTGAAGATATAGGAAACGTCAATTTATATCTCTTGTATTTTTTTTATTTTATTTTTTATTTGAAGGATATGAAATATGGATGGATGAAAATATGGATGAGGTTTGACAAAGACTTAGGGCTTATTTACCACTACTAGTTCTGATTGAAGCACATACATGATTGGAAATATGGAACATCTTTTATGACCACTGTTAGTAATTACAATTGCAGCTGTGTTGTTTGAGAAATGAACATACTATCTTAAGTCTCACAATTCAACTCTCACAATCATGTCTAGATTTGCGTAATAGTACATTTTGGCCGACGGGGAGTGATCCTATGAGAGCCAAAATTTGTGAGATCATGAAAGCATGCATTCTGGACCACATGATCCAAGCAGGAGAGAGAAGACCAGGAGAGAGAAGATAGGATCATGTGGTCCAGAATGCATGCTCTCACATTTTTTTGCTCTCATAAGATCACTCCTCTTTGGTCGACTATTTAAAAGGTACTCATCAAGATCTCTCTCTTTTTTTAATAAAAAAAGTTATTAATTTAAATGTAATTAATTTAATCATCAATACAACACATGGTGTTGAGCTTATTGGTTTCATTTCAGAGATTGAGGTGTTTTGATTATACGGGTCTCACTTCATCACTCATCAGCACTTGAGGTGCTGCAATATGCATCTCAAGTGATTTTTACACTTTGTATCCTTCCAAGTTTTTGCACCAACACTGAGCACCCATTCTTTTTGTGCAATTACACTTGGTGCCTCCTATATTCCTGCACTGATTACAGTCTGTTAGCTTGATTGTCTATAAGATATACGAGAGATCATGACTTCAAACCGAGGTCTGGAGAAGAAAGATTCGATTTTCAATTGTGCCCTTACATTCTTAATCACATGCCCTCCTCCTCCCCTCCAGCCTCACCTCCTTCCACAGTCACTCCACTCCCCTTCTTCTACGAAATCGATGATCCCTTCCTCTTTAAATCTGCCCACTTACGGTGGAGCGGAGGAAGATGATAGAAGCCGAAGACGGTATGAGATAGGCTAATGGTTGTGACGGCAAGGGCGTCAAAAATAAGGGGGGCAAGTGTATTTGCAAATAAAGACAGGGAAACAAATGTCATAAAAATCCCATTCATGAAACAAGAGATCTTAATGATGATTGTTATAACTGCAATTACATTGTTTTTTAAATAAATATTTTTTTAGCTGATCACGAAGTCATGTATAAATTTCCATCCAAAGTTAACAATATACCCTTGTGTCAACAAGAGGAAAAGGGAGCCAAAGGGTCCCCTAAAGACTCTTCCTTTCATCTCGAAGCCCACTGGAAGACTCTTCCTTTCAACCAAAACACACAAGGACATGCACCCAAAGGATTCTCCTACACAAAAAAACTTATGTAAACAACCCCTGATAATATCTCTAAAAACCCATTCATCAAGTTCCAAGCCTACGTGTAGGCCTGGTGTCGATATTACTATCAACATCGCAAATCACTCATATAAGACAAAACTTAAGTTCAAGAACCTTGCATGCCTCTCGACGAGCTCGAAATTCAAACTCATTGCGAACGATGACGCTGTCTCAGCTATACAACCGGGCTAGAATAAGTATTTCATAATCTGCTGTTTCAGGGTCATGCAGTGTACAGACCCTGCATTTTAATTTAGCAGAGCTTTGCATGCATCATCTGAGTTGAAACTCATGTAACACTTTCTAATCAATAACTAATAGTCATAACAGATGAATACCAAAATCGCCATCAAAGAATAATATAGTCAACATCAGTACAATGCTAATTCTCTCCAGCAATATAGAAGACACACAGTTCGACCTTATTAGGCTAAAGGCCTAAAAATTTGTATTCCAATCAAGTAATGATTAAGCAGCAAATCACAAGCTTCGGCACGCCCCATGATTATTGCCTGAAGAGATAAACACAGGAGAAAAATCAGATTCCTTGAAAATGGATGGAAGTTGTGCGCAGGCATCCAATTATAACGATTTCAGCTGGATATAAACGATGACCGCATCATGGAACAATGTCTTAAATTATTTTCGACGAGACATTGGAACTTGGGGTAGGTGGGTCTGGTCAGGCCATATGTAGTCCAGGTTTTCTAGAGTTTGAACAAGGGGACTCTAGGTTTGTTCAAGTTTCAAGAATAGAACATATCCCAGCTTGGCCTTGATTTAATAGTTCCATGTAACTTCCCAAAAATGGAAACTAAACAGGAGTAGAATGATTACCTCAAGTTACAATAGGATAATTTTCATCAAGGTTCTAAGCAGCCTGCAAAAAAAAGGCAATAGTAACCAGCCGGTCAGTTTCCACAACTTTTTTTTTTGAAAAAACTAGATTATTAGTTAAAATCCTGTTTTAAATGCTGATCCCTTGGTAAAGATCGCATGACATGTTCACCAAAAAATTCAAATGGATGCTCGATAAAGGATATTGTATATGCTTGGAATTAGAACTTCGAACGATTAAACTATCTATCGAGAAATTAGAATGCCTGATGAAATGCAACACTTATTGAAAAACAATCTTGGTGAAACATACAAAGGGCATACCAGTGCACGGACCTAAATATACTGAACAAGCTTTTGAATCTATAATACACAACAATGCATTTTGCAAGAGGTTTCCACGAACTGTAATTATGCTAGATTGCATTGTTACTTCTAAGATTGTCCTTTCTAAAGTATACTGAAAATATGCAGACTGTATACTACATTTAAAAAAGAGATAGGGGAACTTCTTTAACATAAAGCTTCAAAATTTCTATGGAATTGGGTATACACTATTGAAGTAGATAAAAAGGAAAATTAATAAAAGTCGTAGCTTTGTTTATTTTACAAAAAAAAATCTACGGATTTTTTTGAAAGAAGTTCTATGAAATTGGATATTCACTATTAAGTCAAAATCTTCAGGTTTATGGTAAGATCTCCTGAACATAAATGTTGAGAATAATCCGTAAAAGAACATTATTACAAATTCTCACATGTTATTTTAAGAAGAGATATTTTTAACAAATACAACAAGTAGCACAATGATACACCAGCTTATAAGGAGTTGTCACATCTACTGTAGCGCACATGCACGTACACAATTCAAAAGCCAGGATAAATATTAGAGATTAATTATTGTATTATAGCAAATGGGTTATTCCTAACGGGATTTGGATAATTAGCATATATAAAAATTCTATGATTTTTCATAGAAGGAATGCCCAACATAGAAGCCTAGTATAACAGTGGCTTATCAATCATAAGTATATACTTGTTCTAGAGTCAATGCCCAGGTCATCATGATTATACATATTTAAAATAATAACAAAAAGTAGCTTCCGAAGAATTTTGTGTGAAGTCTGAACCTCAAAATGTGATTATAAAAAAATATAAGATCATTTTCCACTTTTAGTCAAAATCGAAGTCAAAATTAGACCTAAATAATCTCCCAAAACATAACCATGCAATGCAACTAATGGCATGTAACTGCCGGAATAGTCATTCCCCAAAGTTAGGAAGAATGAGCCAATATCTAGGATGGATAGATACTTCTAAAATTGCCCCACGCTAAAATTGCCCCACGCTAAGAGAAGGGATAGTTACTTTTAAAATTGATGGAGAATGTTCATTTCTAGGACAGGCGATCTTTGTGTGGGACTACCTTAAGTTGTAAAATTAACAGATTACACAAACTATCAAATCAATCTAAAACTTGATTTCTATATATTTCTTACAGCTACATCAATATGCCTCTACAAGCTAAGGGATCATACTTTTATCTGAAATGGAGAGAAAACCTCCTTTACTACTTCGAACACCTCGTTGATAGGCTTTGCAGCATCAATCTGGTAGAAAAAAATGCTCAATATTAGCTTTAGTTGAGGGAAACAATATCTCAGATATTTTACAAACAAAGAAAAGAAAAATATAACAAGGCTAAGCTTAAATGTTTATGGCCATGTAAGAACCTTCCATGCAAAAAAAATCATCTCCATAGATTACTCTTGAAAGGGAAAAGTAACATGCTTCCCTAGAGACCAAAAATGGTATGCATAAATATATTTTTTGAATTTTTTATTTAACACTAACACAGTTTTCATAAGTAATTCGAAATTACCACAGTGCCTTCAAATATTTGGAAATCTTTCCAATTTGACGAATCAAATAGGAACTGGGTAAAAACTCAATTTTAAACTAGAAATACATTTTTGGCATTTTTGAAAAAAAACTCTAAAATTGAGCAAAATGCAAGAACTTCCCGTAACTCACACATTACACATCTTACGATCCACTTATGATCCTCATGCTTTGTGGTTTTACAATGCAATGATATATTTATACAATTGTACTACCGAACCTACATGAATGGCATGGTGGAGGGACAATTTGTCCTCCACCCAAAGGATCATGATTCAAACCTCATCAAAACTTTTTTCTACTGTGTTCAACAGAATGATCACGGAAAAAAGCTTCACAGGTTGGTTGCACGGGTTTAAAAAGGGCACTCTATAGATGAAGCTGGCACTTCACAATGATTCAATGTAAGCATATGGCCACTTTCAGGAAGATGCATGCAGATGCAGCCTACCCAGCTTTTAGCTGACAACTTTTATTGTGGCACCAGGACTCTCTTGTCAGTTGTTTGGTTTGTGCAAATCTATTCCCAATGCCAAAACATGTCCAACTAGACAACCGATAATATATTGATACTGTGTTAGACATCATCACTCATTAAATATTAGAATAGCTGATCATGAAATGAGTTCCCCATAGTCTGAATAAAAAACAACAGACTCGATCACAAGTAAAATCCAGGAGAAAGAATTCAGATTCAACAATGAACTGAGAAATTCAGCAAAAAAAGTATTTACCTTCCGGACCTTGCCTTTTGATTCATAGTATCCAACTACAGGCAAACTGGATTCTACAAAAACCTTGAATCGTTTTCTTATCGTTTCAATATTGTCATCAACTCTTCCCTTCAGTGGACACAAAAAGATATAAGAATTTTTTATTTTAACACAGATTAATTGTTATGAGCTGACAGTGATACAACAATAATGGGATTGCTAACCTGGTTTCTGCTCAGAAGTCGCCGTTCCATTTCTTCTTCAGAGCAATCAAAAAAGAGAACAAACTCAGGTTCGATTTTTGTCTGTCATTACATAAATTAACAAACATAAATTTGAGGAAATCAACAAGTCTTAACAAATCATACATGGATTACACTGGAAGAATTTAAGCTTCAAAAACTATCTTACAACTTCTTCAAAAGCAGCACGATTCTCTTCATTCCGAGGAAACCCATCGATTAGAAATTTGTAGTTTCCACTTTCCTGCATGGCCCGCTGAAGAAGCTTAATAGTCACTTCAGAAGGAACAATTTTCCCCTCCTGAATCATATTTTGTATCATAGTACTGCACGGGTTAATGACAGTCATTGATGGAACAAGAGACACTGTGTCAGGCGATGCAGAAAACATAAATAAATAATTGATATTTTGACAAAAAAATGTTCGCAGACATGAATTTAATGATACAAGATACTCAGCCTAGTTATTTTTGCATAAAAACGCTGAAATTGAAGAATTTAACTGGTTTGATACCCTTGAAATCATTCTACTCTGATGATATATGGATATCTTATTAATCTATGTGGATAGAGTTTAAGAAAGGTTGTCGCTAAATTCCACTTTTTGTAACAAAAATGAGATCTTGCAAGACTTCTGAATCCATTAGGCTTGTTATGAATTTAATAGAACAGAAAGAGCAGGATGATCACTGCCCAACGCCCAGATCCAAGATCATGCAAAAAACCAACAATGATAAATTAAATACCCTCCAAAACCATCCCATCCACAGAATGGTTCCGTGCCCGGAAATTAACTTCACTCTGCTGACCTCATGAATTAGCCACCTCACAATGATTTCCAAAATGTGTTCATTGAAGTACAGTCAACCCAAGACAAGCAACAGCGGCATAAGAGCAAGAATAAAGCAGTAGATATTGTACCCCTTGAACAAATATGGCCACATATACAAAGAAATGAAATGGAAATGTGGTAAAAACTCATTTTCATGTACTAAAATCAGTCCAATGAATATATGGAGTTAATAGCTTTTTATCTAACAAAATGCATAGTTATGTACGAGTCCTGTGCTTTTAAATGCCTCTACCATGAGAACTGAAAGTGAAAATGAATACCTTGTAGCGACACGAGTCCATATTATAAACAACTTTGAACCCACTCGATGGTCTAGTGGTAATACAATGAGTCTACCACCCAAAGGACAAGGGTTTGAATCCCAGGAGGGGCGCTCAGGGTGAAGAGTAACCTACAACAAACGAAGGGCCCTCTGAAGGACAATACAACCCGAAATGGAGCACAACTATGGATGGACATGGAGAAAAATTTCAAGCTGGCCCATGTGTGGTATTGAAGGTCGTGTAGGCGGTTGAGATGGCTAGGTGGGTCATGTGTCAACCCGAAATAGAGCACAACTATGGACAGACATGGAGAACAATTTGAGTCTGGCCCCTGAGTGGTATCGAAGGCCATATTTACCGTGGGTCATATTCGAAGGTCATGTGGTCCAGGGAGGTGTTGAGAAGGCCATGCGGGCCACATGTTTTAGAGGTTATGTCTCACAAGTGCGCCATCGTAATATCTTTCTCTGATGAATGAAATGGGGATACCTGAACCTCCGAAATTACCGATACTAGAAAACAACTTCAACTTTTTAGTTTCTGGGTATGTAATAACTTTTGGTGATAAATGGTGAAGATTTTGGGCATACACCTATACTGCCTCTAATCATTTTTTGAATATGTGTTTAAGCTTTTGAAGATTTTATTAATTCTGTGGTTTTGTTTAGTACGGCCTGATAAGCAGTACCAACTGGTTCTTAGGATCTCTGTCATAAAGTTATGTTTATAACACAGTACATGTCCTATGATCCACCTGTGAACAACGATCTGCATCTGGTATTCTAAATAGCCAAGCCTCTATATAGATCTATTAGTTGCAAGCTACAAATGAAGGCTGAAAGTTCTAGCATGATATGCTGGTAGAAGGAACAAGTCTTCAGAAGCAAGAATTAATATTTTTGAATCACGACTCAAATAAGAAGCTCAAATTCCTCTAAGAAAAACCATTTCGGTGGATGATGCCCACGATATCAATCATTCAGATCTAGAATCTCATACTACAAGTCACCCCTTCCCATGGAGTCACCCCTTCCCATGGAGCTTGATTGACAGATTTATGATTGGTGGATGCTCTTGTGGCAATAACTAATAAGAATGAAATGAAGAGATGATGAATTTTGGGGCAAACAATTATTGGTCCATAAACACAAGCGAAAACATAATGATTTTGTTACGAGATGTTACACATAAATACTACAGGAGCAGCAATAAAGCAATAGAAGCAATACATTAACATAGCTCATGTTAACTACTTACCCATTTTCAGAACCAGATTTAATTTCAGCACGTAGGAGATCTCCAGCACTGAGATGTGTGAAGCCAAAATGCTCAACGATGTTTGCACACTGGGTACCCTTCCCACTGCCAGGACCACCTGATGGGAGAATCAGATGTAATCATGTAAATAAGAAGGGTTTTAAGATCTGGATCTCAATTTGATTTGTCCACATCATTGGTTGCAAAGAGTCACTTCACAATGTAAAGAATAATCAATATTACAATAATCTGTTTCTCTCTTTTTGTTATTTTATATAAATAACTTTGCAATTGGTTCTTATTAAATATAAGATGAAGTCAGCGGCACCACTAACTCTATAAATAAATATCTTTAGAAGTGTAACCAAAATTCCAAATCATACATGTTCCTTGGAAAAAAATGGATCATAAAGCTCATAGCTATAAAAATTAGTATAAACCAGTGGGCCTAAAGAGCTGGATTGGCCGATCAATGACAGACCAGTTGCTATTTAATCTGTGAGAATACTGAAAAGTACAGCTGGACAGACTGATGGTAATAATCAGGAGACTTTTGCACCCTCCAATAGAAATCAGTCGATTCCACATGCAGAGCTCCCACAACATCAGCAAAACGATTTTAAGTACCAACAATGAAATTTAGGTGATAACAATAAAAAATACAAAATTTGGTAGAAAAAACATAACAAGAAGAAAAATATGCACAAAAAAGGATTTCCTCACCAAGAACAAAGACAACCACAAATTTCTTCTCAGTGGAAGCCCCATTAATCCCCTGACAACACAAAAAAAAACGATCCCCCATCTGTTAGACAATCCGATCCTCCTTTTTTTGGGAAAAAGCGGCATTAACTGTCATCCACCTTGTTAAGAGCAACCGAAACATCCACGGCCGTCCCCATCGACGATATCAAATATTAAACGCGTAGGAGCTGCAAAGACCAAATTCTTTTAAGAAAAAAAAGGCTTTTTTATAAAAGAGCAAGAGTCGAACTTTGCAAAGGCAATGGATCTGGACGTGGACGAGCGGGTTGGATCAGATCCGGTGGATTCGAGACCACTAGGGTTCGAGATCTGGAGCGTTAAGTACTGAAAAAACGACGAGGACGACGATGATGATCATACCTGAGAAGAAACAGAAGGGCACAACAATTGGAGATCGGTGATTGGATGGAATCGAGACGGAACCAACGAACACAGATCTCTAAGTTTCGGAGATGATGGGCCTGTTTGGTTGCTGGGTTGGACAGGGTTGGTCCAACCCTGGTTACTATTCACAGGGGTACTTCCTCCTCACAGATTACTATTCACCCACCCCAACCCAGCCCAACCCAACCCTGTCCAACCCAGCAACCAAACAGGCCCGATATGTGCGGCGTTCGTTGTGGCGCGAGAAAGAGCGAACGCCTTCGATTTGAGGCGTTCTCTCTCTACCTCTATTTATACAACGAGGGGGGAAATAGAAATTTTCCGACATTTTTTCCCTCTATTTTTTATCAAAAGAAATAAACATAAACAGCCATTTTCATTGATAATTTAAGTACAACTTTTATTTAGTTACCTTAATTAACATGTCAAAAGTCGTTATAAACTTACAACTCAAGAGTCAAGTCAAGCATATTATTAGTTAATTATGGAAGAATTGCATTTTTCCCCCTGAGTAAACTATGTAAAAGTTGAAGAATTGCATTTTCCCCCTGAGTAAACTATGTAAAAGTTGAACTATACATCTTATTGCAATGTAGTCTCCAAATTTAAAAGGGATATTTACATTCATAGTTTTGAGTAATTTTATAATTATATTCATAACCTCGCGTAATCACGAATTGCATGCGTCGTCTTACACCCATAATCCTCTGTTACTTTACTTCATTAACTTAACTAGATGATTGAGTTAATTTAACCAATCAGCGATCTGACGGCTGGGATTAACATAAATAAAAAAATATATCCCACCTCTTACTCTTGAGACAACACCTGCAACACGTGTGGCTCTCAATTTAGGGTGGGGGGTTATGATGTTAGTGAAGGACAGCGGTTGACTGGGGCTTGTACGTGGCGGGATGGGGATGGTGGAGGACAGCAGTGGGGGTGGGATCTTGCATGTGAAACGATGGTGGAAGGCTACGAGGGGGGAGGATGTAGACGAGGGCCAACAATGAGGGAGGCGTTGTTGGGGCTTGACGATGGTGGAGGGCACCTACAGGCGGGCAGGGTGCAGAGGCACGTGGAGGGTAGTGGCGGGCCTGCAGGCGGGCGAGTGCAGAGGCGTGTGGAGGGCAACGGCAGTCCTGGGCGGGCGTGGGGAGCTTGCATGGGGCTTTGATGAGGTCGAGCTTGCAGAGGCACAGTCCAGGGGGGAGAGCTTACAGAGGTCGACGAGTGGGGGGTGTGGCTTTTCCATGAAGCTTGCAAGCGGGATGCGGGGAGAATGCGGGCAGGGCCCGCGGACGGCCTACGACGGTGGTGAGCTTGCAAGAGGCGAGGGGATGCTTTGACAATGAAGGCGGTCATGGATAGGGGTAGGGCAACGTGAGGAGCTACGAGGGCTTCAGGGGCATCGATGACGGGAGGGGAGGCTGGAGGAGGAAGGGAAGTGGCCCCACTTGTAAATAATGGGAAGTAAAAGGGTATACGATGTAAAATATGCAACGAATACCATCATATTAACGGGAGATTGGATGGAAGTTAACACGAGGTTATGGGTGTAAGAGTGAAGCACTATTCATGGTCCTGGGCGTAATTCGCGATTACGCAGGGTTATGAATGTAATTATAAAATTACTCAAGATTATGAGTATAAATATCACATTTCCAAATGTAATAATAAAGTATCGGATCTTTAAGATTTGTTTCAATGCAGTTTGGAGTAGTGTGGTTCAAGTCTAGAAAGAGAACATGATGAGCGATTATCTTTAGCCTGAGACTCTGAGAGTACAATGAAATAAAACTTAGATATTCGTACCAACTTTGCTACCTTCTTAAAGTTAAGGTATAACATTGAAATTAAAGGTATAATCCCGATATTTTTGAGTATTTTATTTTATTTTCAACACTATTGAACCTGAACCATGTTTATTTGGAACATGATATAGACTTTTGTTGTAGAAAAATAATGAAATTGTGGGATAATATATTCGTTTTTGTTGCTTTCCGTCCATTTTCGAGAGTATTGTAGGAAATGAAGTGAGGAAGATTATTTTATTTCCTATTATTTCCAAGTATTTATGTAAACAATCAGATGCAAATACATATAAGTATCATCGTATCCTGATCCATTTAATTATATGAAGACCTGTGCAACTACATGTATTATCGAACATAATAAAAATGTGTTATTATAAATTTAAAACCTAATACAATTGTAAAAGAAATACATATCGGATATGGTTACTTGACAGTAGTAGTTCTCTTTATATTAGGTTAAACATATATGTATTGAAGGGCTTGCACATAAAATTTATATACTCTAAGCATAATTATTTCAACTATGTCAGATACAGTGCAAGAAGATACACAATTCTATTACGTATATAAGTTAGGGTTTATATCATTTGTGCCCTTCTGAGATATTGCAATATCAGTTATACCTCTTCTTTTTTGATAATATCAATTGTGCCCTTGAATTCTTGTCGCTATATCACTTGTTGTGCCCCTCGGGTTAGTGACCGTCCATAACCAACGCAAACGAACACTAACTTTGAGTATACAAATAGAATTAAATTTAAAAAAGATGACTAAAGAGTCCTCCTCGTCCTCTTCCTCCTCCTCCCTCATCTTCTTCCTCTTCCTCCCTTCTCTTCCTCCTCCCCAGCTCCTCCCTCTGCCCCCGCGCCTCCCCCTCTGCCCCCGCTCCTCCGCCCTGAGCTCTTCTGCAACCTCCTCTGTCCCGAGCTCCCCCTTGCCCCATGCTCCGCCCCCACGCCTCCCCCTCCGCCACGTCCTCCTCACCCTGCCTACAACCTCCTCCTCTGCCCCCAGAATCCTCCTCATGAGGATGTTACGTTTAAAGTCCTCATGTCCATGTCCACAAACCAAGTGAACTTTTATAACGTCGTTGCATACATCTTTGTTGTCAATACCAGCAGGTAACAATACAAGACCGCAACACCGAATTCACATTCGAAAATTGGTGACAAAAGGAAGCATGTATACCTTCAATGGCATGGTGAAGAACCGGTTTGTATACCGTCAGGAGGTGGCAAAGAGCCACAAACTGTCATCTGCGAATGGGGATCGCCTCCCCCTCTGCCCATGTCCTCCCACCCTCCCCGCAGACTGGTGGTGCATTTCCACTACCAATATCTGCATCTATGGAGGGGGGCAACGGAGGCGGCGGGCTAGAGGGCTCGTGGCGGAGGATCCTTATCTTCTCCATCTCCGATTGTGTATTTCAGTATTGGGAGTGATCCTTTTGATTTTCAGTTTTACCCTCCTACCCAAACTATTGTTTGAAAAAATCACGGTTAAGTTCACCTCATTTACGGTCAAAGTAACGGAAAGGCACAAGTGATAGAACGGTAAGAAATCAGGGGCACAAGTGATATTCCTAAAAAGGAGAGATATAACTATTACTGTAATATCTCGGAAGGACATAAATGATAAAAATCCTATAATTTATATATTAAAAAAATCAAGAATAAAGTTTAGTAGATCGAAGTGATAGCCGTATCGATTTAAAGATGATGTTGAGTGAAAAACAGGAAAAGTGAATTGCCGACGTTGCACTAAATTGGAACGCACGTCGTTAAGTCGTTGACTCCCTTTCGTTGTGAGTGGTAAAGCAAAGTCGTTACATTGCCACAGGGAATATTACCATTTTTAATTCTGGCTTTCTTAGCAAAGAGATTTATTCGTGCGATCCCGTTGCCACCCTTGATATATTATGGGATTTTTACACATGCATCCTTCTCAATTTTTCCACCAACAGCTAATATCAAGGTTTATAAATCGAACTGAAGATTGAAACAGAAATTCCAACCAAAGAGTTGGACTGGGTTACATCATGGAATCAAATCGGTTCAGCCGGATGATGATGTTATTATTTTTAAAAATCTACATAGATCGAACCAGTAAAGAAAAAATGATTGAATCGAGTAATTAAACCGGAATGGATTAAAACATGTACATAATATACACTCCAACACACTTAAAATAAATATAAAATATACAAGCAATTAAAGTATATTACTTTATACATAAAATATATTTTTTGAATATGCAACAAGAAATGGTATTAATATAGATATACCTAATATTTGAAGTAAATACATTAGCATAATGTTTGGTTGATTATATTTATTATCCAATTTTTTCAAAAAGTGAAGTTGGAGTATTTAGTTAGTACTCGTTAATAATGAGTTAGAAGAGGTCATCAATTCAACACTCAACATTGCCACTATAATTTTAATAGAAATTCAAATTTGAATCGTGGTCGAATGGTTCAATTTTGATTGAATCGGGTTAAACCAGGTTGCAGATTGATCTGAACCATGAGAACCGATTAATTGAATTAGTCCAACGTCAGTTCTGGTCACGCCCGCTTTCAATATAACCCGCTTGTCTCATGTTTCCATGCGAACATTTTTTCTATTTTGTTTATTTCTATGTCAATTTTAAAAACAATATCGCCATATCGGTGAAAGCGATATATCGACATTATAGGGAGAAAAGGAAGGGAATAAAAATATCTCCCACTTTGTAGAGATTTCAATAGATATCAGAATCTCCCACTTGAGAGCACATATCTTATCGAGTGCCTTTGGCTTTATTCTGTGTATGTGAGAGTGGTGATAAAAGGTATTCCCGACAGATTTGCAGAGCGCACATCCCTTGATTTTTTTTGATGGGCATCCTCGGAAGAAAATTTTTGGTACGTTATGAATGTAATCGAGGGCAATTCGTACGTATCCAATGGTAAATGTTGATTATTTATGTACGATTTGGAGTTGCTGCAAGGAACGCTCAAGAAAAAATCGGACTTATAATTTATAATCGCCACACAAATTTATCGAGAACAGTCATTCCGTATGAGCATATCCGAGCATGTATGAGCACCACCATCTCATCTTATTTTATTAGAATATATCCATTAGGAATGTAATCAGGCAACGTTCGAACCAGTATTTTTGAAACCGGATCGGATCGGCCGATACGACCGGTCTGACCGGTGAATCGGGCATGGACCGCTCTGGTTAACCGATTTATGCTGGTTCGGTTTGATTACCCAAATTTTAGTTAACCTGTCTGGTTCAACTTATTTTTTTGACCCGGTTTAACCTGATTCAACCGACGTACCACATTTAATTTTTAAATTATTTAAAAATTTTGTTGATAGTGGGAGTAAAACCCATGACCTTTGTTTGCCTATTTCACACTTCTAACCAACTACACTAACACGACTTTTTACATCTATTGGATTTTACATATAATTACATGATATAGAGCATCTAATCCAAATAATATATATATGATATATATGATGTTTTATGATGTATAAGAAAAATTCTTTATGTATAGTGTGAAATATATACATTATCTATGTATTATATATATTTCAAGTATATTAAGTGCATATTATATATATATATTTCATTTTGATTTGATTAGCCGATTTCAACCACTTTTTTTCACCGATCTGATTTAATCTTATTTTAAACAATGATGACATCATCGTCCGGTTGAACCGGTTTGATTACAAGGTTCGACCTGATCCGACCATTTCGGCAAAGTTTCTGGTTCGATGTTCAAAAACCTTGGTTCGAACCATATCAGGCACAAGTACTTCCCTGTGTGGCCAATTAATGAATGTTGAATGTTAGAGTGTATATGCTACAGTTGAATGAACAGTAGAGTGCCAACAGGGATTTATGTACATAAAGATTTTTTGCATTTGATCCTAAACATATGGGAAGATTGAAATGGCCTATGTGCATTTCATACTCCTCTATTTGATCCAGCACACTTGATAAACAACCCTAACAGGGAGATGAACTAAATAAAGATTAAATCATGGAGCATGTAGCCTTCATGATGCTATGATATATGATCATGCATTATAAAAGAAAAAAAAGCTAAAATCTATGACAACTTGCAGTACTGATTCCAATAATCACAACATAGCACTGAGATAAAATGCACAAAAAACTAGATGGAAATTCAGCCATCGGTGGTAAAATTGCCAAAGCTTGATCAAAACACATAGCACAAAATTTCACAAGAGCAAAGAAAACGTTTGGTCCCCTGCGAGTATAACCGCCAACCTACGTAAAATACAGAGAACACAACACCAGAGCAAAAAATCCGGAGCCTCGGCATCGTATACGGTCATACGTTTCAGAACAGAACTCTTTGCGTAACGACAATATAGCATAAACCTCAAGATAAATGGCATAATGAAACACGACATAAAAGAAACAGATTAGCTAAAATGCATACGATATTGTCCCGCAGTTCAAAATTCAAAATAGTTCACTCTAGCTAAAGTCATACATGAAAGTTCAGCCCAGCCTGGCACAACCAGTCTTGCACAGCATGAGAAAGCCACAGTTAGTAGCGGTCATCGTAGGATGAAGGGCGAGCAGGCCTGCTTGGGCGATCATATGGTCCAGGCCTGTCTCTGTAACCACCGCCACCTTCGTAGCGCGCAGGACCCCCAGCACCGCCACCACCAGCATATCTGTCACTGCCACCTCTGGCACTGCCATCCCTATCATATCCACGTTCCCGACCATAGCCATTCTGGGGAAATCGATCTGAACTTCCGTACTTGTCACCAGAATACCTCTCAGCAGCAGCACCAGGAGCATACCTGTCATTGGCATAGCGGTCACGACCAGCACCATATCGCCCATCCCTGCTGTCAACACGGTCCCTGTCCCTGTCACCATAACGACCCCCTCCTTCATAGCGGCCACCACTTTCATAACGACCCCCCTCATAGCGACCACCGCCTTCATAACGACCGCCATCATAGCGATCATCTGCATACCGATCGCTATAACGATCCGAGCCCCCAAAACGATCACCACGTGCACCCCCACCACCATTTGGCCCGCTGAATCTTGACCTAGAGGAGAATTTTCCACCGCCTCCGCCTCCTCCAGGAGACGGGCATTCCCTGGCCCAATGTCCAGCACGACCACACTTGAAACATTCAGATTTCCCAGGAGGCAGAGACCTGTCAGGCCCACCACCTCCATATTCTCCCCTGCCCCCTGATGGATAGCCTCCTCTACCACCGCCTCCACTGTAGCCATATCCTGGACCATCAGACCCAATCTTAGGCTCAGCCTTGTTCACAGAAATTACTCGACCGTCCAGCTCCCTCCCATGCATCTCACTTATAGCAGCCTCCATTCCCCGTTGATCAGAAAAAGTCACAAACCCAAAACCACGAGGGCGACCTGTGTCCCTTTCCAGCATTATCTGCACAGGGAACAAGTAACAAATAGCATTGAGACACGATTTACGCAGTCAGTTTTAAAAATAACATACAAATTAAGATTAAAAAAAGTTTGACAAGAAAGGTATGTACAGAATAGAGATATACCTAGTAACTACACGTGATAGCATTTTTTTGACAATGAAATGAAACGAGAACTCATAGAACCAACAAGGACTAAATATAAAAAGAGAGATCAATAGAAAGATTGAGGGACATTTCTTGACCAAAGGAACTAGCACAGTTTAAAAGAAAAAACAATTTCAAGATGTTACCTAAAAGAAGCGCTTAGTTGTGCTTTGGCATAACCTGAGATGTTACCATGAAAATGTCCTTGTACAAAAACTAGATTTATTCCACAACAAAATCCATGGATAATTTCAGATCAATGCTCTAGACAGATTACACAGAAAAATGCAACTATATATCGATTGTGTCCCAATTTTATCGACAGGATGTCTAAGTAACGAAGGACCTCCCCGCCATATAGAATTGACAAAAAAGGCTGTCCACTTCGTGATCTGAAAATCCTCAATCATTGATGTTACTCACTAAAACACAATCTTTTTGCTCACTCTGGTGGAAAATAATTTAATTCAAGTGAAACCATTGAATTATACACATAATTATTCAAACATTCCATTCGAAACACAAACACAGTCTTTTTGCTTTTGAGAGTGCCTTTGTCATGCTAGAAAATCCACTGAACAAGACAAAAATGGTGAAGCATTCTCCCACTTTAAGTAGGGACGGCTACATGGATTCTTGGTCAAATCCATGTTGGAAGATCCGACTAAATTTTACGTTGGATATTGGCTACCTAACACAACCCCCGCTGAGGGATTTGAACCCTTATCTTTTGAGTTCATACTATACCTAGAAATATCATAGAGATATTTAACCCTTCAAAAACATTCAAAATAAGATTAAAATGAACATGCTGTCGAA
Source organism: Ottelia alismoides (assembly GCA_037367405.1). Taxonomy (NCBI): domain Eukaryota; kingdom Viridiplantae; phylum Streptophyta; class Magnoliopsida; order Alismatales; family Hydrocharitaceae; genus Ottelia; species Ottelia alismoides. Next base: position 44,513 of record JAZKJV010000118.1, read on the forward strand.
CTAAGCGAGAAACCAATAAGTCAATATTGTGGCATCTCAACAAGGGCATCAGTATTGTAGCATTTCAACAAGGGCATATCTCTTCACCAAATTAGAAAATATCAAAACACATGAACTTGACTTGGATGTTTTTTTCAAAAAAACCAATAAACGTGACATGAAAAAATGCAAGCAAGATAATCCCCAATATAAGGATCTAGTTTAGGTATACACGAAGGAGAAAACAGCATTGGAATTTGGCATTACCAATAAGATATGCATGCATCAAGCAAGATATATTATTTGCTATCAAACAAAATGAAGAGTTCCTAAGTATATTACCTGGAAAGGTATAGCACAAAGAAAGAGCCCCAACCATTTGAATGATGGCCAGCAGTAAAAAGGAGGCTATCTCTCAAAAAAACATACCAACAAGGCCTTCTGCATCATTGAGGTTCCCCAAAAGATAATGTACCTTGCTTTGATTGGTTAACAAGATATAATACTCTCTTCTTTAAATCAAGGTGGAGAACTATCTTCTGTATATAACCATCTGAAGCTCAGATATCTTCTCCCATTTCCCTCTTTTCCCCCTTTTATATGGTAGTAAGGCTCGCATCCATACATCTCAACAAGCTTTCAACTAGCAGTGCAGTATGCAAATACATAGCCAAACATATACCAAGAACTAAGCTGTCCATCATCTACCATGCTACAGTTAATCTTCTTGAAAACCATTCAAAGAGTCCCAAAAATATAATCGCAACACCTAAAACCTCCATGACATCCTCTCGATGATAAGCCCGCAAATTCATTTATGATCAAAATGAGTGCACGCTTCATTATTAGACACATATCAAACAGAATGTGAATACTAGATTTATGCAACTCGCGTAATCATAACTAAACTTAAAAATCAGCAAGCTAAAACTTAGGGATATACTTATATGCACCAAACCTTACTAACTCCTAATTGGTATCACTTCCAAATCACATAAAAACTCTTTAAATGTTTTACGAGATATTAGTCCAGCTCAGTCGGCCAGAAATTGAGCTTAACTGACAATGCATTGGCTTTAAATCTTGTGAAGAGACATAGCAGTTTTCTCTACACTCCCAGCTTTCCGCCCATCGGAAACGTCTTTTTACAGTTTCGAGCTTTCAAGCTAAAATAATATCCACTAAAACATGGTCAAGGAAGAATTGTCAACATCCAACAAAAGAACAAAAGTAACTTCTTAGTGGCATGTATAGATACATCTCTGTGGTCTGTCGCTGATTGGGATAATCTGGATGACAGCTACAAAACTGACCGAGGTAATATCCACCAGTTATTCCCGAAAAATCTGAGAATTATGCAACCATATCCAGCTAAGCAGAGACACAAGTTTCACTGTGTACCTAAATTCCCAACTTTTGCATGGCATTTACATCATCTGAGAATGAAACATTCTTACTATTGTCTCAAACAAGTAAAGAAGCATTTTAAAAATAATATCAATTATATCAAATTACCGGAGTGAACTCAATACTAGTAATGCACAACCAATCTCCTCTGAGTGTTTTCAACAATTATCATAGTTGCAGACAAGCAGATTAATTGTCTTGGATTTATGTATATCCAAACAAAACTGGCGAATTTGAACACGGCCGTGCCCTAAGAGCAAGCAGTTGGATGAAAACATCCCTTAAATGATTGTATGTTAAATTCACTTCACTGATCTCCCGCATTATCAACAGAAAAAAGAAATATAATATAGTTTCCATTCGCAGAGTTCTTCCATGTTTCAGGAACATTGTATCTCTATTGATGCCAGCACATCAGGGTTAGCATATGTAAGAACAATTTAGAACATATGAATGATATTTTGCGCATTTTCAACCAACTAACCGACACTACCGTCTCAAATGACTACCCTGGAAACTGTATTCTCCATCCTATTCAAAATTTCTGCAGTCGCCGATGCCCACAGTTTGACGAGAGAGGCAAAATTGATTTATCAATGGAAGTCATGCAGCTCAGGTAGTAGTAAATGACAACTACATCCTACAGAGATCTTGTAAAATAACATGTCAGAGCAATAGGTCAGCCTCCTGAAATATTATTGCTTCAGTACCAAGTAACTTTTGAGCTTAAATGGTAATTCTGATATTTTCTAAATCAAATTGACAGTCGCATGCTTTTGAACCACTGTGGCCTAGCTTGAAAGTTTAATTCACAACATGTTTCTCAGAATTCCCTTGCTGGGATCTTAGAGGCTATTAAGTACAGACTGAACCTGCTGGCAAGACCATCCTCAAGAAGTATCCAGAAGCTTCTTATCTACGAGGATCGGAGATGAATTCGATACAAGCAGCAGTTACAAAATATCTATGATGAACTCGATACAAGCAGCAGTCATAAAATATCTATCACTGTGGACTCCTGCAAGCACATTTGCAATCACCCAACAAACCAACTGTTTCATGGACCAGCTGCAGGTATAAGTCTACATTCAGTCTACGCTTATCAGCAATGTCACCTCCACGTTAGCATGAAGTCCTAGCTAGCTGAAGAATGTTCCCTTGGTTACTGCAAGTCAACTTTGCTGACAAAATTTTAACACACCTCAGCCTTACCAGAATTGATGTCGCACAATCAAAATCAGGCACCAAACAAGCATCTGAATCACATACTAAACCGTTTACCATATCCATTGCACCAAGTTACTTACCAACTGCCCAACTACACATCCTGAAATTCTGTGTAGCATGGTATGAGAGGAATCTTCCACTGATTACCACAATTAATGCAGCCCAGACAAGAAAATAGAACATCAGACCAAGCATCTCATCCTTTTCCAGACAGGAAAACCATACAAAACACAGCAAGAAGAAAATGAGATTCAGTCAAATAAATATACAACTCGAAAACGAACCAAACTATTTTAATAATTGATTCTGAGCATGCAAATAACTATTCCCACCCAATGGGTTCATATAAATAAGTACAGCAAAAAAGGGATATCTTTTTCTCCGGATCTAAGTTCTAACAAATCCGATGCAACAACATACTTCCCATGGAAAAACATACTTTGAGCGAAACTTATAGTTCAAAAATATGTTAAACCTTCTAGATCACGCAAAAATCAATTGAATTGTATTTCAGAGTTCAAAATTATGTTTAACCTAACAGATCTCGCAAAAACAGACTGAAAGGCATGAATCTATCCGTTCTGACCGTTTAAACAAAGAGAGAGAATATAGATACGATGATGTTAGACCTGCGCCTCGAGAACTTTGCCGAATCGGCTGAAGGCATCTTCGAGATGTCGCTCGGTGGTGTCCCATGAGAGACCTCCAACAAAGATCCGCATCTCCTCCTTGCTTCCCATCTGAATCGCGCCGCAGGGCGAGTTGGAAACCCTAATCTCACCTGAGCAACAACACCGCTTGAGACCGAATGACGAGAACCGCTGTGGGGTTCCTGCAATTTCAATTGCGACTTTAACGGGTCGGGTGCGACCCGATTGTTGCCATCTTTCGAAATGATAACGACATCAATAAATCAATGGGATGTCTACATGGCTGCCACGTGAAACCACCAAAATGAATCAAAGTTCTTTGAGTAATTTACACTTTACATTCACACCCTAACCCAACTAATGTGATTACTTTAATACCCTCAACGAGGTATAGGATTACCATACGACGGCGTTATCGTACGACTGTGTGGTTCGATGGCCACACGATGAAGTTTTGGAGGACTTCATCTTAGTGTACTGACAATTAAGGATGTGGTTTACCGCATGAAGGTTCGGAGATCACAGATTCTCCTTGGCACAAACAAGTATTTGGCGGCACTTGATAGAGCAAAGCTGCAAGTAAAGCCTGAGATCCATTGATGACGTGACGTGATGACATGGCATGCTGATGAGGCAGATGACATGACATGCTGACGGAGCGGACGACGTGACGTCGGTTGCAGAAGACGAAAGGATTGAACATAAGATGAAGAGTCAAAGCATGTGAAGAGTCATCTCGGAAGACAAAGGGTCTCCGCAGAAGAGAAGACTCCTTCCATTCATCGTATATATATCCAGCTTGTGTACATAAGGAGGAGTAGAGCTAAACAACACACGCAGAGTGAATTTCTTGGTAATACAAAGAGGGTTTAGTGTTAATGCTCTTGTATCATTGTACTTGAGTGCTTGTGTTCGATTATTCTAACGACGTGGTCATTCGTCGTACTAGTGTACGTTTATACATGCAAAGGGAAAGGTTGGTTAGCTTGCGGGAAGCTAACGCCGCACATGTTAGTTTCAAAATCGGTGTTGAGATTTTATCCATGTGATTGCTACCATGTCCTACTATGGAGTCCTGCAAACTCTACTTTGAATTATGAATTACACTCATGTCCAAGAGAATAGAAAATATGCTTGTCTGATAGTCTTCCTTTGGGTTTAGACGCAAATTGAACAAGCTCGTCAAGATACCTAAAACCACATTAAGGTTCCACCACTTGACTAATCTCCCATGCACTCCTTTTGTATGCACTTGTGGTTTTTAGAACTTTACTCCTCATCCTACTTGTGTATGTGATGAATCTCTATTTCATCACTTTTATATTGTCAATCTGGCCTTAAAAACCTTGGTAAATACATATAAATACCTTTGATTTAGGAAAATTAACATTCATGCATTATTGTATAAATATTATATAAAATACTGTTTTTAAAGTCAAAATTATAGAATAAAGAAAATAAAAGGATAAAATATCAAAGATATTTTATGATCATAATCTCTGAGAAGTAGGCATCTCGATGAGTAGGTCGAGAAGGAATAAAGTAGGGGGAGACAAGGGTCCAAAATACAATAAAATTCTCTTTTATTAATTCATTTATTTTTTATTTTTGGGACCTATTTTATTTTCCACTTTTTATGCTTCAAATAAAAAACTATGTACATAAAAGTTGTAGATAATAAAATATAAAAATATAAATTTTATTTCATACAAAAATAATAAACAGAATAAAAGATATCATCTAAATACGTTTCCAAAATCCCGACTTTCCAAACTCATATCTCTCAAATAAAAAGTCAAAATAAATCAAAATCACATTTAATTGATGTAACTATTAATAAGCTATATAATAATATGGTTTCATTTTTCTATTGGGTAAAAATGTGAAAGTTAGGTTTTGCATCCTTATTATATAATATGTCCGACTAAAATAATCATTTTATCTATTCTTTATTGTTTTATTATTTTAGTTTTTTTTATAATTTTGTAAATATTATTTATATTATATGTACATATTAAAACTAGAATAAAACACTAAAGAAAATACTAGACTAAAATAAAATACAACAATATATAGATGAAATACTTATACCGGTACCTATATAATAAATAGATTTATTTATTTAAATATATATTATATAAAAGATATAAGAAAAAAATATATATGTATCTAGAAATAAGTTATAAACATACAAAATAATAAACCGAATCAATAAAATAAAACATTTATAAAATAAAAATGAAAGCCTTAAAACATAGATAAATATATCTATATTTTTTTTGATAAATATATCTATATATAACCCCTAAAAAGTAACTTGTAACTACACAACTCTAATAAATAAATAAATATCACAATAAAATAATTTAGAAAATAATAAATATTTTTTAAAAACTAAGACGAATAAAATCATTTATTATTTTTTATCGATTTGTTTTATTAATTTTGCCAGGGTTTTTTTCTGGTTGGTCTGACCACGGCTCCCATCCTATCAGAACCTCGTTTCTTGCGATTTCTTCAATTTTTGTAGATCGCTTCTTACATCTTTATGGATTGATTCCTTCGTGACTTTTTATCCTCGATATACGCTCTTACACGCCCACTTATTATCTCGAGGATTGAATCGATGCTCAGCCTGATTCTCTTCGATATTTGGAGCATCTCGATCAGTTGTACAAAACCTAGCCATGTCCTCCTCTTCCAATTTGAACCCCCTTTTGACCAACTTCATCCTCTCCCTTCTTATGCCTTGGATAGAGGAAGGTGACAGCTTCCTCCCCTACCCATTTGCGGAGGAGCTGAGCTTGGTGGATGGTCGTCTCCGTCATTGTCGCCCACCTCACCGTCGAGGTACTTATCTCTTGGACTCATGCCGGTTGAGGTAATCTTTTCTTGCATTTTTAGCTTGGTTTTAATTTCAGGTTTCATTCGTGTATTCGTTTCATATTTTAATTCCGTTTTTTAACCTTAATCATCCTCACGAAGTTCATCGGAGTTAGTCTCCGACTAACCTCACTCACTGTCCTATGCCCATTCTCCGATGCACCAGCCACCTCATTCTCATAGCCTTTCACCTTCTACACCTCTGTCCACGTCCAACTCCTCTCGGTTCCCTCAGGATCGAGATCCCTGCTCTCCCTCTGCCATCATCTGCCGGAGAGCTCTGTCCCGCGCCACTTTTGCTCCATTCCACCAATAGAAGAGCCCCCGATACCTTTTGTTTTGTTTGATGAACCTCCCTACAGGTATTGGTGGGCTAAACGACGTCTGCGGGGGTCATTTTTGCACAAGACCGAGGTGCCTAGAGCTCCCCGTATTTCACGAGCTCGACAACCATCACCAGAGCTCCAGTTCTCTTCCTGAAGCCTCGTGTGCAGAGAGGAATGAGCTGGCTCCATTTTGTGACCGTTGGAGCGGATTTTGACCACCCGAGCAATGGCACACCATCGATCGAAAGTCCACCTCCGTTGTGTTCTTCCCTGTTCTTATAGGGAGATTTAGGGCCTTTGGATCGGGCCTCGATTCCAGATCGTCTCCCACCCGTTGGATGCGCCATCGCGTCACCGTCAGATCTTACAGAGCCATCTAATCGCAGTCCTTCGAGTCGAAGCGTCATCGACAAACGTGGGAGCGCCACGTGTCAAGTGAACGGTTATCCATCGTTCGATTCGTGCTAGTGGGGGTAAATTTCTCGCATGCCCCTGCATTTTTGTCATTTTAATAATAATCCTGTAATTTATTCGTAACATTTTAAACTTTTGTAAATTTTGCATCGAGGCATCCAGGTTTTCATTATTTGCATATAGTCCTCTGCCACGTCATCTCACATGTCTGTGCGTGTGAGGTGTGGGCATTTTACAAGGAGACCCCCACAAATCTTGGTATTTATTTCCAATCCAGATCTCGATCGAGCAACTGAATGCGATTGGGTTTACAAGTTACAACATACTCCACTACGACGTATATACCTATGGTTGGCATCCGCAGCCGCACAAACAAAAATAACTGACATTCCTCAACAAATGGAGTGAATGGTGTATAGACCTTCTTCACTTTTGACACATCCACCTTTTCTTTATCCTCATATGGAAACGGAGGGGCCCAAAGAAAGAACCATACACGTGTCACAATCCTAACGATCCACGACGACGATCATCTCCACAGTATAAGAGGCAGTACAACCCCCATTCCTCAGTCCAGGGGGAGTGGTGTGTGAAGTGCCTCCCACCATTCCGTTCTCTCCTCCGGTTTCATCTCCCGCTGTGGAGCTCCGTCGAAACCCTAGTTTCGCGCCTCACTATCCCCCGAACATCCTCGAAACACGCATCAGAATCCTTTTTTTTCTGCAGTAAGCCAATGTCGCAATCTCGAAATTGCTGCAATGCCGGTTCCTGCACGTGTCATTGGATGATCGGGGAGATTTTTTTGTTTATTTCAGGTGATTTGGATCATCTAGGGAGGTGGGGACGATGGGAGGAGGGAGGAAGACGGAGACGGTGGTGGTGGGGGAGCCGACCGGGAGGTCGGGGGACACGGTTAACTACTCAGGTTTCCGTTCGAGGAACCTGCGGAAGACGGACCTCGGGGGAGTGATATTTGGGTGCAAGCATAGCACGATCTCGGAATGCCTTTCTAAGCAGCTTTTTGGCAAGTTTTTTTGTTGCTGTGTGATTAGTATGACGTTATTTATTTATTGTCTGTTATAGCCATTCCGCTTTCTACTTGTTTTGGTTGTTTTGAATCATACTAACTATACAAATTATATTCTTTCCCTGAAGTTGTTATCTATCTCCCTGAGGGAGTATATATTGTTCTATCCTTTAGATCACGAAACCCATATTCTGCCTTCAGAGCTATAAGTTACTGTAATGGTTATGCTCATTTTATGGCGGCTTAGCTTTTATATCACCGTTACTCATATTACTTAATTGGCAAATAAGGATGTTGCAGTGAATTTTTTTTGAAGAGGAAGAGGCTTTGTTCTGTGCATTGGCCTTTGAGTTTATATCCCGTATTGCGCACAGGATTTTTTCTTTGGCAGGAACTCATATCTTAGAACTTTGTTCAAGCATATTAATAATCACCAAATCTAGCGAAGCACGCCAAACGCAATAGAAACATTTCGGAAACACATCAATTCCGACCATCTGGAATCCTCGCCGATATCACGTCAGATTCTGTGCATACCTCTCTCCAATAGCATGCTAAGTCGACATGTTGAGCCTTTTATAACAGATATTGTTTCAAGAGCATGAACAATCCCACAAGTAGATGAAGCTCATTGCTCAGACCACTGCGATGTATGATCGAGATCTATCCAAGGAATTCGTTAATATAATGGCACATGAAAGCCTACATTAAAAATCCATGAACTGTAGAATAAATGATAGTACCACATGAAAATTTCAAAAATACACAAGTAGATTATCGGTGGTGTGGACCACTGATCCACAAATTGGATTTAGGGATATCAGCCAATCATCCAGTTGAACCTAAACATGTCAATTTTCCATAGCTAGATTTCTTCGATAGGTCTATTATATTGTATATGGTATCATAGCATATACCTTTAATAATTTTTGGGTAACACAAGATGTTGAGTCACACTTACTAGGTGTTAGTCAAGGTTCAAGAAAGCGGTATGCGTATGCGTTCGGACAGGTCACTGAATAGCGATTAAGCGGTATGCAAGGGCATATACGGAATATATGCAGTTGTACACGATTTTCTATTTTGTATTTAAAAATAAATAAATATCTACAAAAGTGACTACAACTAAACTGAATTTACGAATAAATGTGGTCCAACAGAAGATCTAAGAAAAATGTTTTCATGTAAAGCTTAAAATAGTACAACTAATATCAAAATCATCAAATATAGTATTATATAATCTAATTTAATATATAGAGTCAAAATAGTACAAGATTTGGATCTTAAGATCCGGATTCAATTACCCAACTGGACCTTAAGCTGACACACAGAGTGCTTATGCGCTTGCACATCCTGCATATGTGGGTCATATATGCACAAAGGGCGCATAAAGCGGGGCTTCAGGTAATCGGTGCGCTGAGGAGGCCGCTTAGGCATACACGGTCGCATATGCGACCACACATACCGCTTTCATGAACAGAGGTATTAGTAGGCATTGGTTATCCAAGAGCATCACAATTGTACCATCACAAGGAATAAGTGAAGAGCCATGTTGCAAGTTTTCAACGAGGGCACTGCAAAAGTTAGTACGCATGAAAACATAAAATATGGAAATGCAGAATAAAAAACACGGATTAAGCTTGAGTTTTACGCGGAACTGCACTACGTGGGAGCGTGATGAAACCATGGGGAAGCCATAAAGGCTAATTATTGCATTAGGTTTCTTAAGAATTAAAATGGGCATGAGGCTCTTTATACAGATCCACCAATGCACCAAAGACCGTCAACAAGCTAGACCAAACTATATAAAGACAAAGTTGTATAATTGGATCTTGGAGAAATCTAGTTACCCATCTAAATACATATTCTAACACTGCCCCTCAAGTTGGAATTGGAAAAGATGCATCTTGTTACAAAGGAAAAATACTCAGCACATCTTTATATGATATATTTTTCAAGGAGCTGAGAGGAACCCTGCTCGAAGTAGTCGTTGTTGGAAGGAGACCTTTGTGAAGGAGATAGTGTTGGGAGGACACTCGTGTCTAGAGTGGATGCATGGTGAGGATGATCGATTTGAGGTAGATATATTGGCTTGTTGATCTTAATGCACTCAATTGATTATTGTTGGAAAACGTGACTTCGATGTTTATTCAGAAAACCCTAGGCTCTCTTATATAGGGAGAGACCTTAGGGTAAATTACAGAGAGGTCTATAGAAAAGAAAGAAATAACAACAAACTCCATAGATAAATAATAACACTACTAACTATTTCTACACTCCCCCTCAAGGTGGAGCATAGATATCTATCATGCTCAACTTGGACGAACATCTCTGAAATGGTCCTCTGAGCAGTGGCTTGGTAAATATATCTGCAGTCTGATCTCCTGAGCTCACATGTGCAGTAGATATCAATCCTCTCTGGATCAAGTCCCTAGTATAATGGCAGTCAACTTCAATATGTTTGGTCCTTTCATGAAAAGCTGGATTGTTGGCAATGAACAATGCTGCCTGATTGTCACACTGAAGCTTCATAGGTAGAGGTACCGCTACATGTAGATCTTCTAGTACTGAGCGAACCCACATCATTTTCGTACTGGCTTGAGCCATGGCCCTATACTCGGATTCGGCACTGGACCTTGCCACAACGGTTTGTTTCTTGCTTTTCCAAGAAACCAAAGAGCCTCCAACAAACACTGCAAACCCTGAGGTTGATTTTCGGTCCTTAGGACATCCTGCATAATCTGCATCTGCACATGCTGAGACAGATAAGTCCGTGCCCTTTCTGAATAGCAGCCCTGAACCTGGAGAAGACTTTAGATACCTCAGTATCATGTGTATAGCGTCCATGTGAACCTGTCTTGGCTGCTCCATAAATTGACTCACCCTGCTAACTGCAAATTGAATGTCTGGGCGAGTTATGGTGATGTAGAGGAGTTTGCCCACCATCTCTCTATATCTCCTCTTATCTACTTCATCAGTATCACCATCATACAGCCTCACGCTGGGATCCATAGGAATACTTGATGGTTTGCAACCATCCATGCCCGTCTCAGTCAGGAAGTCTGTAATTTACTTCCGTTGGGTCATTACCAAGCCCTGTGCATTCCTCGCAAATTCTAACCTCAGGAAGTATCTCAGGGTGCCAAGATCTTTTGTGACAAATTGACGGCCAAGGAATGCCTTCGCCTTTTCTATGCCCTGTGCATCATCTCCTGTAACAAGAATATCATCCACATAGACCATAATAACAACCGTACCTGCCGATGACTTCTGAACAAACAATGAGTGATCGGCATTTGACCTCTTGAATCCTTGTTGCTCAATCAGGTTGGACAACTTCTGGAACCATGCTCTGGGGCTCTGTTTGAGGCCACATATCGCTTTATGAAGTCTACAGACCATCTGCTTCTCCCCCTCAGCAGTAAACCCAGGTGGCTGCTGCATGTAGACTTCCTCCTGCAAGTCTCCATACAGAAATGCATTCTTGACATCTAGTTGAGATATACTCCAATCACGGACTATAGCAACAGATAAGAGAATGCAAAGGGTAGAATGTCTCGCCACTGGAGAAAAAGTATCCATGTAATCCACACCGTAGGTTTGCGTAAACCCACGAGCGACCAAGCGTGCTTTATACCTATCCAGGGTTCCATCTGCATGGTATTTGACTGTAAAGACCCATTTGCAGCTCACAACGGATGCATCAGAAGGTGCAGGGACCAAAGATCATGTGCCACGAGACTGCAGGGCCCTCATTTCTTCTTCCATTGCTAATCGCCAGCATTCATTCTGCAAAGCTTCCTGGTATGTCCGTGGTATCTCCACGGAAGACAAAGCTGTGGCAAATCTCTGAAAATCACCTGTGAGACGGTGAAAAGAAACCTGTGAAGCAAACGGATAAGCGGCACATTGCCGCTTTTGTTTCCGAAGAGCAATCGGAACATCAAGACTGTCATCTGCTGTACGAGATGGGCTAGTGTCAGCCTGAACTGAAGGATCCTGCACATGTACCAAACCTGACCCGTCAGTAGTAGTGCCATCTGAACATACCTGAGGCGGGATGATCGGCTGCTGTGTAGTCTGAGCAGGACCTGACCGGCGCGTATAGAATTTCGGTAACGGTGATATGATAGGCCGTGGATTGGGTGGAGGTGGAGGAGGTGGTGGGGGTGGTGGAGGTGGTGCTGGCGTGGAGACAGACAGAGGGGAAGACTCAGATGTACTCAATGTAGGTGGTGGAGGAACATAGATCTCATCAGTGGTAGTGGATGGAACCATTCGGTCACCTGCAGGAGAGAAATACATGACAGACTCAAAGAAAGTGACATCGGCACTCACAAAGTATCTCTTAGTTGTGGGATCATAACACCGGTAGCCCTTCTGAGTTCTGGAGTAACCAACAAAGACGCACTTGACTGCTCTAGGAGAGAGTTTGTCAAGTCCGGGAGATAGACGATGCACAAAAGCAACAGTGCCAAAGACACGTGGAGTTAGTGAGAATAACTCCCTGTCTGGAAAAATAATGGACATAGGTATCTTTTCACCAAGGACTGAGGATGGCATACGGTTGACTAGATAACAAGCAGTAAGGACAGCATCACCCCAGAAAGAAATAGGGGCACAACTCTGAATCAACAATGTACGAGTAATATCTAAGAGATGGCGATGCTTCCTTTCCGCGACACCATTTTGTTGTGAGGTATATGCACAAGTGGTTTGGTGAATAATGCCCTTTGATGACAGGAATTGTGACAGTAAGCGTGTACAAAATTCAAGGGCATTATCAGTCCGAACATATTTGACATTTGCAGAAAAGACATGGAACACTTCATTAATCAAGTTTTTGATCACATTTCCTGCTTCGGATTTATTTTTCAAAAGAAAGACCCACGACACACGAGAGAAATCATCCACTACCACAAGATAAAACCTGTGTCCCTGATGATCGGGAACACGACTTGGACCCCATATATCTATATGTAACAACTCAAAAGGGGAGCTACTGCTCCGACTCAGACGACGTGGGAAGCTCGACCTGTGATGCTTTCCCAACTGACACGCTTCACATTGAAACGAAGAACTAGGAGAGATCTGAGGCAGAAGATGGCGCATTTTCTGAAGCGGAAGGTGACCAAATCGGAGGTGCCAAATGTACGGAGAGACTGGTCCAGCCGAATGAGAGGAGACACCAGCATATGAATCCCGGACCAGCCTATATAAACCATTCTGCTCAGAGCCACAACCAATCACCTTGCCCGTGAGTATGTCGTGAAAAATGAGAGAAGACGGGTCAAATATGGCACGACAGTTCAAATCCTTCGTAATCTGACTAATAGATAGCAAATTCATTGAGAACTCAGGAGCATGCAGAACATTCTGTAAATGCAAAGTGGAGGACAGGAAAACCTCCCCCTGTCCAATAAGGGGCGAATGGGTACCATCTGCTATCTGTACTGAACGTCCGGGAGGAATGTCCCTGTACGCCTGTAATCTACCTCTATCTCGGCAGAGATGATGTGTGGCTCCAGAATCAATAATCCAGTCGGATATATCATGAGATGTAGTAGATCTACCTGAGGAGCTTGCGGCTGCGGAAGAACTGGCAGAGGCAGTGGCAGCAATGTCTGAGGAACCACCAGGCGAATCACCAGAAGCATGTGGCATAATCTCTCGGAGACGGGCGACAAGTTCGTCAAATCGACTATCTGCAGTAGAGGTCAGTGGAGACTGAGAGTGCTCTGCAATGCGGGCTGATGCTGGAAATCCATGCTTCGAATAGCATGTCTCCTCCGAGTGTCCTGTGCGACGACAATAGGAGCATGTCTGACTAAAGCGACCACCCCTCCCCTGGGGTCCACGGCCACGTCCACGACCACGGCCAGATGGTGGTCCACCTCTCCCACGCGAGACTGCCATCGCTGAAGGAGGTGGAGTAGAAGAGCTGGAGGAGACTGGAATGCGGCTAAGGCGTCTGTAAACATCCTCAACTGGAGGAATAACTGCATCTGCGAGAATCTGAGATCGAGCTGCATCGTACTCTGGGTCAAGGGCCGCAAGAAGAACACCAACCATGGTGGCGTTTCGAAACGCCTTCTGCTGCTCAGGAGTTGCAGTCAGAGGGATGATACTATATAACTTCTCGAACATCCCTCTTAGGGATGTATAAAGAGAATGGAGAGGTCTGCCGCTCTGCTTCATTGTGAATATGTCGTGCTGAAGCTGCAACATCTTCGTCTCATTTCGCACTTGCGAATATGTGGCGGCAAGAATTTCCCACATTGCCTTAGCAGTGGGCTGATGGAGGACGTCGTTGGCAATCTCCATCGTTAAGGTGCCGGACAACCAGACCTTTGCATAGGAATCATCAGCCTCCCATGAGGCATAGATCCCAGTCTTCTCCGCGGGCTCATCCTCGGTAAGAATATGTTTCTTACCATTCGACTTCATAAGGCTCATGAACTGCATAGCCCAGAGCTCGTAATTAGACCCGTCCATCTTGACTATTGGCGCAGGACCTTTGAATGCGCCGGTGGAGGGCATATCAACTTTTGATTCTGACATACTGCTGCTTGGAGAAGAACTAGGATATGTAGACGTAATGCTGGATGTCTACAAAAACTGCATCGGATTTGAGTGCGTATGTAGACGTTACGCACTCAAATCCATAGAATGGATGTGGAAGAAACTAGGGCACGCCTAAGAAGAGGCTTACAGCCCTTGAACCGGCCTGTTGGGTGCCGCCTCGGGTCGCGTATATGTCTTCGCGACTGGCTGGGACTGGCGGCGATGCTTGGGATGACTGTGAGGCCGCTGGATGCCGGCTGGATGCCGCTGGCGTTGACTAGCGGCGCTAACAGTGGCCGCTGGTTGCTGTTGGCAGCGGCCTGGATGCCGCTAGCGGCACTGGCGGATGGATGGGCCTAGGCGCGGGGGCGCTAGACGATGGAGAGAGAGAGAGAGAGAGAGGGCGGCGGGTGGGGAGAGGGAGGCGGTGGGTGGAGAGCCCTAGGGCGGCTCTGATACCATGTTGGAAAACGTGACTTCGATGTTTATTCAGAAAACCCTAGGCTCTCTTATATAGGGAGAGACCTTAGGGTAAATTACAGAGAGGTCTATAGAAAAGAAAGAAATAACAACAAACTCCATAGATAAATAATAACACTACTAACTATTTCTACAATTATCAATGTAAGTATGTGATGACATGAAGCAGAAGATGTAGAAGTCCATTCAAAGTGTTAATTCTAGTGTCACTGATATGGCAATCTCTAGAGTAGACTTCATCTGTCTGAAAACTCTTATAATCCGTCTCCTTAATACATATAGGGGTCTTAAAGAGCGAGTTTCTCTCATGCAGGGACCTCATGAAATGGTTATATGACATAGGTACCTCGAAGAGATCTCTTTCCAGGTGCCATGGATAACAAATGGACGTGAGATAAAATTCTATCTAGCGACCTTAAGTAGAAGGAATAACTGTGCCATGCTCTCCAACTCCCTTTTCTCTCTCTCTCTCTCTCTCTCTCTCTCTCTTCTTGTCAATGGCACAAGAATCATCAACCCAGTTGGGAGAACAAGTGAGGCAAATTAGATTCCCTTTTTTGTACCTTCTTTTCTCCTTCCTCTCTTCCCTCTTTTCTTCCTTTCTCCTCTTTGCTCTCTTCATCTCATTTTTTAACAGTCTCCCCCTTCTTCCCTTCTACTTTTTTTTTGGAATGATTTTTTGGATGCGTGCATCCTATTTTGATTGTTAACTTATTGTTGACCAGAACTTAGTTCCCGTGGTTTTTAGATTTTTGCATGATGTTTTGGACATGTTAAAATAAAAAGACGCTTTTTACAAGAGCCTTAGATGTTGATATTTTGGATGATTATGGTTTGTTTTCTTGAATTAGATCAATTTTCCTTGCCGACATCCTCTTCTAGATATTTTCGTACCCCGGCAATGATGCAATGAATCATAGGTTGGAATTTAATCTCTATAATACTACATCTTTTGTTGGTTGCGTCGTGATGTGTCTCTGTATTGTTTGACCTGCCCACATATTTTTATTTTGCTTCCTATCTTAAGCTTTAACTTACCCTAAACATAATCCTTTTCATCTCATCTTGAGAGTACCTATGGACCACAACACTACTAGAATTGGGGGATGGATACCTATATCTATTTTTTATGGTATCATAAAATATTCTGCGGAATTTAAAGGGATACAGACCAAGCAAATCAGACAATCAATGACAATTCATTGACCCATTTACGTAGAAATCCAAGCTGGTGAAAACCACGACTCAAGTTCTGACTTGGAATTTTTGATAGTGGACCCGATCAATAGCTTCATTATACTGAGTTATTTGCACAGATAGCTCAACCGTTTACAAAGCTTTGGATCGTACATAATATGCTTTACAACTTTGACATCTAAGCTCAACAACAAAGTCAACACCGATGACAACATCGAGGACGAGTCAATTGATTCCTTTTACCTTCTTGGATTGGGCAGACTCCCAATGTCCAAGAAACTTGCAATAATAGAATCTAACAATAAGATTTCCTGCAGAGTGTTATATAGAAAAGCAGTATAACATCTTCTTTTATCTCAACTACAGAGATACAATGCTAAGTTGTTATATCAATATGAGACAAACAATAATAATATCTTTGATGATAATAGCATAGGTGAACAAAATAATCACTTGAAAAATATCACCAATTGTGCTATTGTCAGTAGAAAACATCCGTGACGAAAAAAGCATAGGTCCATCATATTTGAATATTGGTCGATTAGTTGTTGGTGGTACATGGTGATTGATCAGGAGCTTGTTTCGAGCTTGTTTAGATAGGAAAATTATGCAGACTCTCTCAAGTTTACAAATAAATCAAACAATACACTAAACTTTACAATACAATAAACTTTACAATACAATTACATATCAAATTACAATAAGAATGTGAAACTTATTGAATAAGGTCTTTGATATTTTCATGTCTTCTTGAATATCGAAAGAACATGTAAACCTGCAAGTCAAACATACATACTATGCGAGCGACTTGCGGTAAGTGTGTGTCATTATTAAAAAAAATAAAGTAACAAGAGTATAAGCACAAGTTCTTGTTAGAGAAATATAAAACTAACATATCTGATGTTGCTATTCTCATCAAGTTAACATAATGTTTCTCTCTTTTCATGACAGGCCTTCCCGGATCTCATTTTGTCTATGTAAGAAATGTAGAACCTGGGTTGCCGTTGTTTCTTTTCAATTACAGTGATAGGATGCTCCATGGGGTTTACGAGGCTGCAGGCCATGGCCAGTTAAATCTTGATCCTTATGCATGGACTGAAGATGGGGATGAAAGAACTCTCTTTCCCTCTCAAGTACGTGTTCTTACCTGTCATATTTTCCTGTTATGCAGGATGGATTCTCACATTGCCATTTGTTTTTTTTTCAAGGTACGCATTTGCATTAAAACATACTGCCAGCCTATTCCAGAAAAAAAATTTGAATCAGTAATCAAAGACAATTATTTTCTAGGTAGACATTTCTATTTTGAATTGGATCACCTGCAAGTGCAGGGTTTAAAATCCTTATTCAAACCCACAATTCAAAATCTGATTCCATCGATACCATCTACGGGGACTGCTAAGAATTTCTCAGCAGCATTATCCCATGATAAGTTTGTGGATAACTTTGCAATGTCATGGAAAGATGCTGTTATTCGGAGAAAGGATTCCAAGTTGGTTGTTGGTGATGTAGCTGAGAATAGATATGCCTCGTTAAGAAATGACGAGGATAACGTGTCTGCTACCATGAGCAAAACTTCTGGCGGAGATACAGAAAATGAAGATGCTGAGACTACTGATGGAGAGGGTCATGAAAATAAAGAACCCGTTTCTGATTGGGAAGACCTTTGCCCTGCAGAGAGTTCTCTTCTCCCGCCAGATGCCATTGTTGTAGACAATGTGAGCCTTGTGGATCCTAAGATTAAGCAGGTGGAGGATATATCCTCTGAAAAAGCAAGGATTATGGATAAACTGCAGAAACTAACAACAGCTGATGCTTCACAAAATTTGTGCAAATGATCCTTGTGTTTCTTGTTTCTCTGAAAAGCCTGCCGATTTTGTCAAACATTTGGAAGATATTTCAGGGGAGCAAATGGTGATGCCAACACGCCAATCTACAGAAGTTGGGGTAATTATAGTGACAACATCAAGGTTCACTTTTTGGTATGAATTATGATACGTGCTGCTACTTTCAGGCAACCACATCATTCGTTCAGGAAGTACGGGATCTTAGAGCGAGAACAGTGTTATTAGAGAAGAAACAGGTAAATTCTTGGTTTTTTTAACCTTTTTTAAGTAGAAGAGGAGGGGTACTGGAGAGTGGAGATTGGCAGTTATCAGGCACATACTTGCTTATGATTTATAATATTTTGAAAAAGTGGGGTGAAATGCAAATGGAATAATGGTTTTGAGTTGTGAACTTTTTTTGAGCATCATATACATCATTTTATAACACTGCAGGCTTGATTTTGGGACTTGAGATTCTTGTCCTGGTTGTGCAAATTTAGGTTTTTTTCAATCTTTATCACCTTCATAACTTATGATGCTTCAAAGCCTCAAAATAATCCTGAAACTTCGCAGTAAATTGATGAACGAGCTCTTAATTTTCTGTCAATTTCTAATGCTGGACAGGTTTTTTTTCTTAATGCGACTGTAGCATTAAAAAACGGAAAACGGAAAAAGGAAGTTTTTATCTTGTTAAATTCATTTTCTTTGCTACATTATAGCGTGGCTCTTAATTCCATTTTCTTTACCAGCTCACGTGAAAAAAATGTATATTCAGTCGAGATCTGTCAGAAAGTCGTTAAGAAGTATCTTGATTATTTTATGATATATTCTTCTAAAATTTGCTGTTGACTCGAAGTTTCGAACAATGCACATTTGTGCCATGATGTCAATGGTTTGGCCTTTTGATATATGCTACTCTGTCATTTTGGCTTATGTTTGCTTTGCAAAACAACTCAGTTGATATTGGTTGAAAAAATACCAACTATCCTATTTTGGAAGGAACTCCACGGTTTCTTTGTTCGATTAGCTTCAGTCTACCAGTCTACCTCATAAGGAATTCGGAGGTGATGACAGTCTAATTATTATCATATAGTGGAAAATCTACCTTGCAGTAAAGAGTTTTAAAAAAAATACATGTTTTCCTTGGGGAAATTTGATTTATATGTTACCATTTTATACGGAATGCATATATAATCATTTTAGTAGGCACACCAAAAGTGAATTTTACCATGACAGATGCCCTTTAACTTAACTATTTCTATAACAAGTATCTCGCCAAGATCTTCCAAAAACTATTTGTCGAGATTTCTGCCATAATGGATATTTGTTGGTTATATATTCATGGCTTTGCTAGGTAAAATTACAAGGGGAGTAATTTATTGTATTCATAGTGTGGTTAGCAGTTCAATGTGACAAGCCATTTGCAATTCTGTTTTAGGTTGCTGTTAAGTGCTTGCAGTTTGGTTCTTGCTAACAATAATCTTCTGGGTCATTGCTGTAATCTGAGAACTTAATTGCTTGGTTTGGCATTTATTTTCTGTTCCGATTGTTGCTTCATATCATTTTGGCGGAGATTAAGTTTTAATTTTTTCACCATGGAAAATATTTAGTTCTACATTCCCTGTTTCTCAAGTAAACTGAGAAAATTTCTACATATCTGACATTCTGTTTTTTCCTGTCGACTGTTTTAAATTGCATGGGGGTTTCATTCTCTAGAATTTTGGGTATCAGTGTCGGAAAAATGATCTCTTTTATCTAGAAATGAAGATTGAATTAGCTGTTTGTGATGTTGCACTTTACCGATTGAGGCTCTGCTTGATATTACTTTTATATTTTTCTTTGTCAGTTTGAATCTGAAAGGGAGGTCGTCCGATTGAGGGAAATTGTGAGAGATTCTTGCAAAATGGCCCAGCAGCTGAAGGATCGTGTGAAGGAACTGGAGCTAAAATTGGACCCTTCAATGGCTCTTGTTGAAGAGTCGATGAATGAATCATTAGTTGACCGCATTTTAGGATCTGAGAAGTTAATCTATTTAATTGGAGGTTACGATGGCCATTCATGGTTGAGTGGCTTGGATTCATATTCTCCCTCTTTGGACATACTAACTCCACTTAGATCAATGAGGTCGCCTCGTTCATATGCTGCGGCAGCTGCATTAGATGGGCAACTGTTTATTTTTGGCGGTGGCCACGAATATCAGTGGTACAACACAGGTACACTGAAAATTTCTAATTTTCTCTATATTTATGCATTGTTTTACAAAGTTACGAACATATTGTTTCTGATTGGTTGAAGCTGAATGCTATGATCCCCGGAATGATGAGTGGCACTCTTGCCCTTCACTGGTTCGGGAAAAGGGGTGTCTAGCTGGAGCAACTTTGAATGAAAAGATATTTGCAATTGGCGGAGGGGATGAAAAGAACAGCTTTTCAGATGTTGAAATGTTTGACCCCATCCTTGGAAAGTGGGTTAGCAACCCATCTATGCTTCAGAAGGTATTTGTAACATTTTATTCCATTTCGTAATAATGTCTATTGTTTGTCTATATATTCTGATAACTGTGCTCTGTTAGTTGTACTTTTTTATATTACAGCTGCAATTCCTGAGCCCCATCTCTAAGTGTGACAGGAATTATCCAGAGTATTAGTACAAAGATGGTGGCTATTATGTTACATGTCAATTAAAAAATAACTTAGCTGCTACATAGATATCTTTCTATCTAGGAAAGTTCTCATTTTTTTGTCTCTTCTAGTCATCTTTTATTTTTCATGCTTTGGTTCTACATTGTAAATAGAAAAATTTCATGTTCACAATTTTGAAATAGCATGTTACCCATGTCCATCCTGATTACGCGTCACTATTCGAGCACATAAATTATGCAGTCCAGTATGTAATTCTGGTCTTCCCTGTCCTGATACAAGTGGAGACATAGTTAAGTTAGCAGCATAATACAAGTGGATGTGTAGTTTAGTTTAATTATTCTGACGATTGCATGCTAGTTTTTTCCCCACTTCTACCTTCCTGAAATGTGAAGAAAACAAATGCAACTCTTAAAGTTATGATTAAAAGGATCACAAATTACATTGGACATGCATTGTGAGCATGCTTGTTTGTTTGATTTTATGCTGTTATGTTCACACCTTAAATATTCTCCTATGTGAAATTCGAAACATTTTTGTTTTGAGCCAATCATTGACAGATTAATGTGCTCTGTGAACTTATACGAGTGTCTAGTATCAGAAAACCGTGAGATCCCTCCATATTGAGGTCCATGCTACGCAGAACCTCATGGGTGTTGTGTTCCCTTGATATTGAGCTGTGGCTTTCAATACCAATCCGTGTTTGCTTCCTGTCCCCAGCAGTTAATGCATAATTGACCTTCTAGGTGCATCTAGCCTGGGTTAATCAACTTGCTGACCAGAGACATTTTTCTCCCGGTTGATAATGTGGAGTGTACATGTTGGACCTTAAGAAGGAAGTTAAAATGGCAACATGGTCCATATCAACATGTCAGACTGTTGATGCATGGAGCAAGATAGTTTTGAATCTGTAATCTTGGCGAGTTCCTCCACAGGACGTAGTAGTGTTTTCCTATACGATGTGTGTTCTAATGTCAGCTTCTATTGGATGAGTTCATAGTGATTATGTCCGGGTTAATTGAGCCATTGGACTTTGTAGGATATCCATTTATTGCGTGGCTTATTATGTTCATATATTTAATCACACATCACCAATT
The DNA here is from genome assembly GCA_037367405.1 of Ottelia alismoides. Lineage (NCBI taxonomy): Eukaryota > Viridiplantae > Streptophyta > Magnoliopsida > Alismatales > Hydrocharitaceae > Ottelia > Ottelia alismoides. The sequence continues at coordinate 66,229 of JAZKJV010000118.1, forward strand.
AAAGGAAATTTGAGAGTGGGTGGGACCCATATATAAACCTATGCTAGTTTCACTGGGAAGAAAGAAAAATAGAGATGAGGCTGGTGGGCCACTTCTCTTGTGAAGTAGGATGGCGCCCTGTCGTCACAAACCACATAAGATTGATCTTTTTGGTGCTGTGTTGCTGTGCTTATCTCTATTATATGTTTCTACGTGATATTTGTTCTACCTCTTTTGTCCTTCCCCAACTGAGAATTTCATTGGTTGAGATTATTTGTTGTTGCTTCTGCAGATTAACTGCTGCACGTGCCATCTTCACGTTCTTTTACTTGTGAGCATGATGCATGGTCATCTGCTTTTGTCAATAAAAATCCAAGCAATAGTACCCTTGATGAAAATAGATTTAAAATTGCTAGTTGATGATTTACTTGCTTATTAAGAACCTACTTGTTGCAAATAAAAAATCTAGGGTTGGCTCATGTTTCATTGATGGTATGTTTATATGGCCAAACTTCAATTTAGTTCTTGCTAGATATGCATTTTTAGATGGAGAAACTCCTGGTTTAGAGAGCGGCTATGCTTTCCACCTTGACTGAAATATTTTTGGGCTGATGAAATCTCAGCTTCCTGCATCTGCCCAAAAGTTTTAAAATATTAGCTAGATCTAGATCACTACGTTTGTTTTAAGAAAAAATCTGAGGTCTCTAAAAGTGAAGCCATTTTAAAGGCAACTAAAGTATATATGGAACTTATGGTGACATGCTCATCTTTCTAGAACTACATTTTGGCTTCACGGTGAATTCTATTCGATAAGCATGCGTTGCTTGGAGTAATTTTCATTTTTTTTACCAGCAGATATGATTCCTTCGAAAAAAAAGTGCACTTTTCTATAATTTGGTTTACTGTGCCAACTTTCCTCCCTTTCTAGTAGGCCCTTTTTCTTTTTTTAATATTCTCATATGCACTTCTTTTTTTTTATGTAGCGGTTCGCACCTGCTGCTGCAGCACATAATGGTTCCCTATATGCTGTTGGTGGATATGATGGTGTAGATTATCTGAAGTAAGGCTTACCTATGCCACTATTCCATTTTGTTACCAGTTTATGGTGGATTACCTTGCGAATTCCATTTCCCATGATTTTATAACTCAGACATAGCTGCAAATTCATGACTAATCTGCAATCTAGTCTCTAATGTTTCCGGCCATACAGCTCGGCTGAAAGATTTGACCCCAGAGAAATTTCTTGGACCAAGCTACCGAGTATGGAGTCGAGGCGGGGGTCCCATTCTTTAGTAGTCTTCAACGAAAAACTGTGTGTTCCGTCTTCCTATATGAAGATCATTTATCCTCTTGGATCGTCTAATCATGCTTCTTCTCAATGATCTTTCTTCAGGTATGCATTGGGGGGGTTCAATGGAGACAAGACAGTTTCCAGTGTAGAAGTGTTTGATCCTCGTGCCGGTGCCTGGATGATGGGCGAACCGATGAATATAGGCAGAGGATACACATCAACTGCCGTGCTAGGAGACTCCTTTCTTGTACTTGGTGGAATCAAAGATTCTGAAAGCCTTGTGGATGTCGTAAGTAGTCTCTCACCCTGACACTAACGCATTTTACATCATCGCACGAATTTACTGTTACTAACCATCCATTATTTCGTCGGCGATAGGTCGAGTGCTATCGGGAAGGCGTGGGCTGGACGGAAACCAATTTGAAGGCGATCGGTAATAGGTGCTTCTTTTCTGCTCTAGTCTTGTAGAGCATTCCAAGGTAACTGATGATTACGACAAGTTTCTCGATGAAGGATCGTGCACGTATTCCTGGTTCTAGGTGACAGGCTGACATAATTTACAGTTATTGGGTTGATTGTGCATAAATCAACATGCAAGGTGTCATTGTAGGTGTCATTGTGTATATTCTGCTCACAGTATCTCTGCAGTTGCATATTCTCTTATAAGTGCAACTAGAACTAATCATCGCTCCGGAGGTTGGTCACCTGATGTACATGTAAGGGGCTTCCAAAAAGTGATGAACAGTGATGTGATGGACCGTTGATCTATGGATGTAGTGTTTAAAAGGATTGACTTTGCAATTCAAAAAGATCTAGCGACGCAGCTTGTTGTCCGCTTGCCTTCTTTTTCGATGTAAACTTGAGTCAAATTGTGTCTTGTTTTTTTTCTAAGGCATTAACAGCTAATTTTTTTCTTCTTTTTTTTTCTTTTACTTTTAGACGAGACTCTATTCGCAGCCTTTGCACGGAAAGGTCTCTGACAAGTTTAGTGTTTCCTGCTAGGATCAGGACTGCAACAATCTAGTCGATTTTCTGTATGGTTGCCCTGCCAATGTTATATTCTAACCGTTTTGAGGGGACACCAACAGATCCGATTGTGTCTGAACCTACTAAGTTATCGGTATCTGGGGATATAAGGTTTTAGGGTATAAATAGGGAGAGACTACTAGTAGGACAAGCATATATATCTGAAATAACGAGCAGACATAACAGTGCCACGAGATGCAATTCCATGCGAATGGTACGTGCGAGAAACTTCTTCCACAACCATCCAAAGGGGTTGCCGTGCATGCACGGTAATTGCCTAGTAGTATAAGGCAAACTGCTTCTGTCCTTGGATTTGAATTGGGAAAATGGCCTTTGTCGTTTGAACATAAAAGCAGATCATCTATCCATGTATTTGGTCAATGACGTGTATTTTCTCCACCCGTAGCCCAGGGGCGGAACCAGGAATTTCATCAAGGAGGGGCCGAGTATACAACTATTATGCATGTTCAAAAATGAAAAAATCTATGTATTTTCGAATGATATTTTTAAATAGAATCAATATTTTTAAAATGATCCTCTTTCAGTCTTGGTAAACGTAGAATTTAAATCTATTAATTAATGTTAGAATTTCAAATAGATTGGTATTTTCAGTGAAAAATTTTAAAATTGGATAAATATAATAATTTAAGCCTATCTAAATCCATCTTAAAAAGGCTAAATTATCAAGTGAAATTTTGAAACAAACAAGTTCAAGGAAACAATAAATTTGATTTTATTTACAAGGAGTACTAAAAACAATGGGAGAGATACATAAACTCGAATATAATTTTATATCAAATTATTTTGATACTTTGGAAGTGATTGGATAAATCATACAAAAGGAAGTAAAATTGATAAACATGCCACTTTACCTTTTGACCATTTAATGATTTTACAACTTCTCTCTAACAACATTTATTATAATACAATTGAGCAGGGACCGTATTAAAAACTCAATACATTGTACACGTGACGTATAATAATCATAGGGGGGCCATGGCCCCCCCATAATATATACTAGTTCCACCCTTGCAGTAGCCGATACTAAGAGGAAACAATATATAACATACATTGTAATACAAAACAAGCCGTATATGGTCTTCTGGTGATGGTAGGGATGTAAATGGATATTGATATAATTGTATCTGATTTGCTATCATGTAAGCTTTACATATATTAATACAATTCAGAAAGTGGTGACCGATCACTTTGATAATTGTGAATGTATGTATTGTATTCCTACATTTTTCATTAAAATATGAGGATATGGTTGCAATTTCATTTATAACTCCATGAATACATTTAGCGTACATTTAGTATATATATTGATGTGTAATTCATATTATACATGCATGTGCAAGTCAATATGTAGTTATTTCTGCTATAATATATTTTTTGTTTGTTAGGTTGTAGGAAAACGTTTTTGTATTCGTCAAGTATCCTTGTTCACATCCATATTTATATTTTATTTATATTTAAAAACAAAATATATATATGTATCAAACGATTTGCATCCGTCGATCTCCCTTGCGAGGAATTCATCCTTATTCTATAATAAAATAAAAGATGTAACTTGAATCAATCACCAAACACAAAGGAGGGAGAGAGAGTCAAATAATTACATAACTTGGGATACCCCTGCGAGGAGAATCCCTCCTCATTCTATAAAAAAATAAAAGATGCAACTCGAATCGATCATCAAACAAAAAGGGAAGAGAGAAAGTCAAATAATTACGTAACTCGTGATAACGATCGAGTAATAAGCTCTCCTCTACAGAGGTGACGTGAGAGACAAGTAAACATTCTTGACTTAGGAATTGACATAACATCACATTTTTTATTCCCTCATTCGACCTCAGTTATTTCTTTAAAAAGGACACCGTCCCCCTAAGATTCAGAATGTTTTGACGAGTGCACTTTTTAGCAAAATAGTTGAGGATATGGAGGTGAGATATAACATGTCTGTTAGACAAAAGGCAGTTTTTCAGTGTCTTCAAGATGTTCATGCTCAAGATTTTCTCCTTACCCTTCCTATAGACGGACTTGGACTTTACATGTCACCGGTGGAGTATCGTAGTATCCTCAAATATCGTCTCATGATTCCGTTATTTCCTGCTGATGAGATTTGTCCAGTCTATCGCAAGGCATGCTTGGACAATTTTGGTGATCATGTCATTTATTGTAGGGGGCTCCCAGGGTTTAAGTACAGACACGATCTCGTTAGAGACGTTTTATTCGATGTCCTCAAGCGTGCAGGTATTGCTGCTACGAAAGAGGTGTCAGTGAACTTTTTAACAGATCCACAGGAGGGAAGATCCACACTTAGACCTGCTGATATTTTGATTTTTGGGTGGATAGGAGGAAAACATGCTTGTGTAGATTTGACAGGGGTTTCCCCGATGGTGGGGTTGAAGAGTGGGTTCTTCACAGCAGGGCATGCTGCCCTTAAAGCTTCTTTAGCAAAAGTGGTGAAATACGAGAAAGCCTGCACGGAGAAACAACATGCCTTCATCCCCTTTGGTTTCGACACCTTTGGCTTCCTAGTACCGGAAGCTATTGAGCTTTAAGATCCAAAAAGTGATGAACAATAACGTGATGGATCCCAAATCTATGGATGTAGTGTTTATGAGGATTGGCTTTGCAATACAAAAAGGACTAGCGGCGTAGTTTGTTACCCGCTAGCCTTTTGTTTCGATGTAAACCTTTCCTATTTATCATTGTTATTTTATAATCATATAAACAACTACTATTCACAAAAAGCACCTCACCCCACCACATTTGAATAACCAAACCGACCCAAATGTGTTAGTGGGGTCCAATGCGCTCGTTTGGTGGGGTCCGATCCCCCAAACGTGTGAGTGCGACCATTTATATCTGTGGAGTCAATTCCTTCCTCTATAAAATGCAACACAAATAAGATTCCCCCGAATTTCCTCTTCATCCTCCTTTATTTCCCTCCTCTCCCTCTCTCTCAGCCCAAACGAACATCATGAAGCTCTCCCTCCGCCACTCCACCACAACTACTAGCTCCATCTTCTCCACCCCCTCCCCATCCCTAATCCGTCGCATCTTGTCCGTCAATCTCCCCACCCTTCCCCCAATCCGTCGTCCTCTCTCCCTCCCCTCTCCCCTACTCCTACCCTCCACAACCCCCTCCCCTTGATGGGCTTGATCTCTTCCTCGCCCTCCTTCCCCCATCCCTACGATCCACCCTCTCTCGCCACCCCGACCTCCACCTCTTCGTTGAGGTCGTCCTCGACCTCGGTCGCACCCCCAGGTCTGTCATTGAATTCTGAACTGAAGCAGAACCCTTGGATTCGGAGTGCCGCTAGATTCCACAATTTACCAAGATTTGCTTTAAAGGTAAAGTACCATGTACCTTCGTGTGCCTCGATTTTGATGCTCTTATGGTAATCGAGGAGCTTTTTACCTGTTTTTCTCATACACTTGGAACATTTGTTTCCTAAATTACTCCAATTTAAGGATTGCAGAAAAATACTATGATCCAGATGGTGAAGGCAGTCCAAATGATCCTTAGTATGAATGGATTTGGTCCTCAAGTGTCAGAAGGCCTTGATGGGGATTACCTCTTTTTTTTAACTATTGCTCTTTCAAATGCTGCATTGTTTACCTTTTTGCTAATAATGATATCTTTGCCCAAATTCTATTCTGAATAGAATTGCATTTTATTTCATTTTTTTCTTTAAAATTTCAAGGAATACCTAAATATGCACGTTAGGAAGCACATATTGATAGATCCATATTCGCGGTTATGCTTCTTATAAATCTGCTAACTATGATGTTTCTTTATCAGGAGGTACGTGTGGCCATAGAGTACATAGGTACCCCTGGTGGAGAACCAGTGGGAACTCCTTCCAAGGTGTTCCGAGATAATCGTTCGGCAGCTGGAGCTCGTAGAAAGTTACCTGCTCGCAGCAGAGCGGTCGGGTACAGAATTGAACTCCAGGCTGCGGATTCTTCCGCAGAAGCTAAGCAGGAGGATGTGATCCATAAGTCATGCAACATCAACTAGACAACTGGGCAGTCGAGAAATGGATCATCTGCTGCAATGGGAAGCCCGATAGACTCCGCAGAATCCATTTGAGTTGCTCGATCTTAATCGAGCGGTTCACGCGATTTTGCACGATACGAGCCCACAAAAAATACAAAATCGTGTGAATCGCTCGATCAAGATCGAGCGACTCAAATGGATACTGCAGATTTTGCAGATTTTGCTGGCTCCTCATTGCAGCAGACGACCCATTTCCGGGCAGTCCATACGGGTGGTAAAGCCGGTGCCAGCGTGAATAGGCTGCCCTTTCTACCTGAATAGCTGTTAATCTGGATACCACATTGTAGATCCAAGTAAATATCTCACCTGATGTGTACCTATCCTGTACAAGCATGTAAATCATGATCATCCTCATGTAACACAAATGTGATTCACACGAATGTGATTCATCTCTCATTCTTTCCATATATAAATGTGCAAAATATAAATTACGAGTATCCCATTCTCTAGCTCTTTTTGTTTTTTACAATGAAGCACTTGGCATTTTTTCGTTGTGCTTTTCATTACTTTCTATTGGTCCTTCGATTGTGGACGAGTTGACTAGTCATATTCAGGTTGAGATGTCTTGGTGTATGTTATTCCATGATGATATTGTATTGATTGATGAGACTAGAGATGGAGTAAATGAGAAGCTTGAGGTTTGGAGGTATGCCTTAGAGACTAAAGGACTTCATATAAGTAGGGCAAAGATTAAATATACGGAGTGCACATTTGATGGGAGCAATGATGAAGGAATCATCGTGAAGATTGGTGTCGATAACATTAAAAAAAGTTTCTTTTAGATGCTTGAGATTTATTTTGCAGTATAATGGAGAAATCTGTGGAGATACTCATAGAATAAATGCATGTTAGTTAAAGTGGAGATGAGCCTCTTTTGTTCCATGTGACAAGAAAATTTCTTTGAAAATCAAAGGAAAGTTTTACATAGCAGTTGCGAGACTTGCTATGCTCTACGAATGTGAAGGTTGACATGTGAGCCATAGACATGTGCAGAGAGTGATAGTAGCAGAAACAAAAAATACTAAGGTGGATGCGTGGTCATACACGTAAAGATCAAATACAGAATGATGCAATCAGAAGGAAAGTTGATGTATCTCCGATAGAAGATAAGATGAAACCGCTTAAAATGATTTGAACATTTGCAGCCGATGCGTCAGTTAAAAGATACGAGTTTTGGGGTGTTGAGCTGGCTAAGAGAGGGTGAGGAAGGCAAGAAATGTTGGAATGAGGCTATTCGAAGGAATCTTACTTTTTTTATCTAAGCTCGAGAATGACCCAAGATAGGTCTGAATTTAGACAAAGAATCCATGCAGCCGAGCGTACTTAATATGGGAAAAGGCTTTGTTGTTGTTCCTTTCCAGAACTTTCTACAATATTTTGGAAACTGTATGTTTGACAGTACTCTAGAGTACCTGTGAGTTACATCGATGACTGCAGAGACTCCCTCATCGACACATTGATCAGACATTCGCGAACTAATATTCGATGCCATGGTTTCTTGTTCATGTAACGCGCAATAACATCAATGCTTTGGGGAAATTCTGAAAGTTCTCCTGGACCATGAACCTCAAGTATATGGTGAATGATTTAGCACAAGAGAAGTTTTGCTATTCCATTATCTCGATCAACAATTGATTTCATATACCGTGTACATGGGAACTATCTTTGCAAACTTAGTTCTTACTTGCTAGTTGTCATGCCTTCTTTCGAAGGACACATCGCACGATGCGATGCGAGCATATTTAAGGGTCATGCATATTTGTGATATATCGACCCCTAGCCTAGTTCAAGTTACACATCCTTGCTCCAAACACTGTAGATAATTCCCTCAATCACAACCTAGATGATTCCATCATTTTGATTAAAAGATTCCATTATCTATATCTATTCTATTCACTCAACTTTCTAAGCGATGATTAATATGAGTTTTTAATAAAAAAAGTCAACAAATAATCATCGTTGCATGAAATGTTTAGCGACGGATTTCAAGAATAAAAGATAACTAGGATGCATGCCCGCGCTACGCGGCGGGACGAAAGCAAGTTGGAAAATTATGAAATAAACAATCTTGTTAGATTTAAGCTGATTGGAAGCTGAAAATTGGATTATGATGTTTAGTATACTTAGAATCGCATAGCCAACTTCTAAATTTGAGTAAGAACTGTAATGAATTTAGCATAAAATTAGGATTAATCCTTCAACCAACGCAACGATTTAGCAAAATCCATTATACAAAAAATGAAATACAATAGTTTAGTTGATTGTTTAACAAAGGAAAAATATTAAATATTTTAATAAAAAAAGGAGTTGTCCAATACATAGGATTATTGCTATTCAAACAATCACCACATATGTAACTAAAAATTCCAAAGTGAAGTAAATCAAATAGTTGAATTTCACAAATTCCTATGGTTGATAATTGCATTGTATGATAGTAAATGGTTTTAGCATAAAAGATGCTACTTTTTGGTCAAATTATGGTCATTAGTAGTTGCAAGAGCATTGATCAAATGTTGATGGTATATTTTGTTGTTTAATTCTGCAAGTTTTGAAATGATAAGAATGATAAAATGAAGTAATGTTTTGAAATTTTTTAGAGCAACAATACTTTAATATAGGAAGTTTTACCTATGTAGAATGTTATTGACTTCTGGATTATTTAAGTTAACATAAAATCTTGAGGATTTGGTTGAGCACAGTACTGGATAACCCGTTACAAATTTCAAGCAATATAAATTTGTCATGTAGAATATACATTATACAGATCAATTACATTATATGCAGAAGATCTTAAAAATTCCTAGGTCCTATATTCAAAACCGGAATACCCTCACCTTTGGATCTCTGTAACTCTCTGAAAATACAGGACTATTCGTACATCTTCTTAAATAGAATATTTTCAAATTCAATGTAAATTCATATAGATAGTGTAATCATTTTTTAGGAGAACATCAAGATTATATCACTGTTACATAAACCAAACTCATAAATAACATTAAAATATAACCATATTTTATAGTACATGCTACACACAGTAATTTTCAGATAGCCTGAAGAATAAATGCAGTCAAAACAATATAAGATATTTTTCAAATCAAATCCACATTGAAAATCAGACAAAATTTCAAAGTAAAACTGCCAAATTATGCGATAAAAACAAATCCATATACACAATAAAACAAAATGACATCATAAGATATTTTTAAGTGTCAAAATATATCACTATTATACGAATCAAAAGAATTAATCACATAAAAATACTACGACCTGTAAAGTAGAGGCTATTCATAGTAATTAGACTGATGTTTTTTCAAATAACCTAATTCATTTTTCCAATCAAACAAAAAAATCACAAAAAAACAGAAAAAATACCAACAAAATTACATCGTAAAACAAACACCAGGAAACATGTACATGTAATAGAAAAAGTAATCTTTCATTTTTCTCCATTTGTGAACGATATAAGCTATTTTCATAATTAACCTACATACGGTATTTAAACTATAAGATTCTTTCAAGCAATATAAACTTAATGTGTAATATATATTACACAGATCAGATACATCATATGAAAAAAGTTCTAAAAATGTCTAGATCTTATATTCAAAACCGAAATATACTCACCGTTGGATTGCACTAATTGTAGATACAAAATTTAGTTCTATATACCCCATTATTATTCATTTCATTTTTTAAGTATACATAAATGAATCAATGTGTGTGTATATTACAGTAATGTATAAGCCATACCTCATGGCAATGTATTTAAGCGTATTTTACACGTGAACTTCCTACCAAGAAGTATGCTCGAACAAAAAGCAACCATAAAAGAGTTCAAACAAATACGATAACTGTATATATATATATATATAGGATTTAATGGGGCTGCTCATTGGGGGCAGCCAACATAGCTTCCCCGCCCCCTTATTTCGGTATTTTCAAGCAATATAGGATTATATCACATAGTTTATACATTACACAGGTCAATTATATTACATGTAGAAGGTAATAAAAATGCGTAGATCATATATTAAGACCCAAAATATAACCACCTTTGGATCTCTGCAACTCTCTGAAATGCAGGCATGTTCCTATATCTTCCAATTTTTTAAAAAATAGTACATAACAAAGAACAAAATGCATCACTATAAATCAGAATAAGTAGATACAAATAACATGTAATCTTTGTACAAATTAGACATTTTTCCATGCATTTATAGTAACAAAATGTATAACCGTAAATCAAGCATCATAGAACCCAACTATGGGTGATGAAATTGATGATGAGTTTTCTTTCTGGAATAAATCTAAGAAGAAAACTATTCAAATAGAAATGCTACGTAGCTCCACAAATTTTTCACGTGACCCCACCCTTATTCGTCAGGAAAAAAATCATTATTGTAAGGATACAGACCTTACCTTCATCAGCTGCGAGAAAGGAACATGTTGAAAGGAAGACAAAATCAAAGAAAACTTCGATGGCGATCAAGCAACTACAGAGAAAAAGAGAGAAGGGTAGATCGGAGCAAGAATGGTTCACAGAAACAACAATCATACCTTTCTTTACGGTAATCTGCTGCGAACGAAACAACCAAGGATCGACTGCATCAAACTGAAGAGATCTTTGCGGGTGATGCGAAGGCTGCGCAAAGAAATCATGGAAGATAGCATAGAAGAGATGGGAGGAGGCGACAAAACAAATTGTAAGGATTAGGTTTTTTCAAAAGGTAGAAAAATGGTATTTTCATATGACATGTGGCCACAGAAATGTAATAAAGTGACAAAAAAGCCCCTTCGTGCCTTTCTCCCATCACTTCCACTTATGCAGTGGCCCACATGACGGGACTATTTCTTGTGCAGCAGAGAACGAAGTCTCTCGAATGGGAAGGCACGGGTAAGGAAAGGAGTTGATGTCCCATATGGAAAGAACAATTGAAATGGGAAAATGCTGGGGACATGCCCCGTGTAAGAAGGGGAGATCGGTAAGAAGGCGGGGAATGGAAAACATGGAAAAACAAAGAAAATATGAGGTTACGCCATGTGTAAGAATATGGAGAAAAGTTAAGGACTCAGCTTTAGTATATTGTATAGACGACTATGTTAAGCTTCGCTTGAACGATTACGATCCATTTCGTTTCGATCGTTCCTATGACAGTTATAGAATTTGGAGATCAATCGATCATTCTCCCCGAATTCAAAATTCTAAATGATGGCTCTTCTTGTATCGAATCTCCAGCTAAATCTTGAGGTGGTGGTTGTCGACGATCTACTGGCCTCGATGATGTTCAGATCAAACTAAGGTCTCCGTCAAAGGTAATCTATCATACTAAAGGTTGTTCGATACTGATCATGTGCTTGGAGATGGTGAATCGAATGAATATGGACGAAAAATAAGGAGGAGGAAAGGAGGAAGAGCAGAGAAGAAGATCATATAAGGAGAAAGAGAACAACGTGGAAGTAGACGAAATGGGCCGCATGCGGATCGGAGATGAAGCTCCGTTGATCGTATCCTCTATCCCAACTAAAGGCGAGGCTTCTTGCGATGGCATAATGAAGCACTCATCGATGATAATCAGCAACAGAGCTCCACTTGCTTCTCCACTCAGAAGCTCGACAGGGAAGATCCCTGTCACACGATATTAATATCTCAGAGCTCTTGGAGAAACGGGGGAGAATGGCTGATACCAAAAGCATTGGCGAGATGGGTTGGTTTATATAGGAGGTAAAGGTTCGATAGGTAAAGCAAAGAAAAGATATGGAAATAAACCAGAGGAAGTCAAAAAGCAAGGCATTTCCTTTAGACATCACTCTCTTCAAAGTCGTCCTCTAGATTGCGGCATAGTGCATTGGCGTACCTCAGCTCATTCGTCGCACCGGATTGTACGCTTTCGTTCCCCTCGTCGTCTGGATTCTCTCCATTTCCTTTCTCTAATCTGAAATCTCCTATATCCACCAAAGAAGAAGGCATCTTTCTATTCGAGGAAATCGAAAGCAAGGGAATGCAACAATTCTCCTGTCCATACCCTTCAGCGACAGAGTACTCATCGCCACCTTCTCCTCCTTTAGGTGACAGAGGAATGGATTTTCTTTTGTACATGATAAGGATTGCTTGCAGAAAATTGGGAGTACAATGATGGGATGTGGTGGTGGGAAGAGGCTTACACTTGTTTGAGAGCATCGTTGAGCCAAGTCTATCGAGAATTTGAAGGGAGAGGTCAACAATGGGGATGGAAGAGGGGGAGTCTGTAGAGAGCCGAGGTCATGGTGGTGGAAGAAGTGGGCGAGGGGTGGTGGATAGTCGGGCGGAGGCTAAGTGAGGAAAGGAGAGGGGAACTGAGAGAGGGGAAAGTAGAAACCACCCTCATCGAACCACGTGTCTGGTAATGGGTGAAAAATCCAACTTTAAATAAGGTATATAGATTTTAGAGTTATTATATTATATTTTTTTGATTTTATTGCTGATATAAGTTATGAAGTATGTCTATATGATTATATAATCATGTTATTATTTTATTTTATATAATTCAAAAATATTTCTTTGTGGAAGATTTAATTCACATGAAACTTCATTGTGGTACTAATTTAAGTAGATGAACCAAATATGCCTTTATTGTTATTTTTTTCCATTAAACAAATAAATTGAGATGGATTATAACGTGGAAGTACACATCCAGTAAAAAAATCTACAATCACCTTTCATGTTCGTGCATTTTAAAATTATAGATAAAAGATCAAGTGGTGTTCAAAATTAAGTTAGGAAAGGTAACCAATTTATTTCCACATAAATATGGATAAAAATATGGTAAGACTAATATCCATTTTTGTGTTTGTCTATTTGCATCCATGTACCCAACACGTTAAAGTCAAATTTGAAGTATTTAGATCTTACAACTATTATAAACTATTAACTGTAGAGGTTGTGACAAATATATTTTTACTATAAAAATTCAATTTATAAAAGGATTTTTATGCAAATCTAGCATGTTAATATATTTTGCTCTTTATGAAAAATAGTACACGTATTATCTATTCCTAAGATATACTTATACGATTTATTTATACATATAAATGTTGTATGTGGAGAGGCGAGAAATGGAGAGAGCCTTTTGGGAAATAGTTGACAAATAATATATTATTTAATAATTTTCTAAATATCACTTAATAAATTAGTGAAGATGAGAAAGTTAGAGAGAGAGGGAGAAGATAGTGGAAGGAGAGAGATGAAAGATAGATGGGCTACGAGATAAAGTGGGGAGTGTGTGCCTGCGGGAGAGATTGAAGGGGCGTTGGGAGTTGCAGAATTGGAGAGAGAAACATGGGGAAGGAATTCACGTGGCAGATTTGAATGAAAAGTTACAAGAGGAGAAAAGAACCAAACACAGCCACGTGTCAAGATTGGGAAGTCTGAGAGGAAAACCCAGCAATAGTACAGTTATAGATTTACAATGAATATGTATCAGTTGTTGTATATTTTTTCCTTCGAAATATTGATTGATTGTTGTTTGACACTTCGGCGATGGAATTCAATCCTTAGCACACCCGTGCACGATTAGTCTGTAAAAATAGACCGCATAACTTAATTTTGCTCGCTATCTAGGGATGTAAATGGAAGGATACGGATAAGGATATATGTATTACTATATCCTTATCCGTTTTTGAATATAAATACGAATGCGGATACAAATACTGACGGATATTGAAATTGTCTTATCATATCCTTAAAAAATGGATACAGATGTAAACCATATATTGATCGCATATGAGTAATGTTAAAAATACTATATATAATCGACTAAAATATATACTAATTGGATGGAAAATACATAATATAAATTTACTAAATTTGTTATTATCGTAAAAATTGTACAAATATGATAAAAGAAGATATAGAATTATGTTATACAAGGTTAAAAACAAAGGAAAAAATGGGACTGCCCCCAAACATAGCTACCCCTACCCCATTTTTCGTATTTTTTATTTTTTTGGAAAAATATCACAATGTATATTCATCCCTATATCCCTCCTATATGCCATTCGAATTTCGTCAGAAACAGAGACTCCTACGGCCTCCATCCAGACAATCATTTTTTAACGGTTGCAGGATTTTTTAAATCGATCCTATCTTGATGGAGGCATTAGAAGTCTCTGTTTCTGACGAAATTCGAATGACATATAGGAGATATATATGTATGAATATACATGGCTGTATTTTTCAAAAAAAAAATAAAAATCTGACAAAAAAATGGGGCGGAGCAGCCATCAACCCCTAAAACAAATATATGACTATATTTGTAACACCATACCCCCAAACATAATCCCACATCTAAAACCCACAAAGTTGTGAGAGTGAGTTATAAAGTGGTGGGGATTACTACTTGACAACTCGGATTTAAGCATTTTGAGTGGTTGTCAAAGGATTCATTTGGGCTCGAGACCAACAAGTTGTCAAGGCCAGTTTTCCTCGATAACAGACCGGGGAACTAAGTTCGGGACGTTACAATATTTTTATATGAAAACAGATATCGGACTCAAAATGATATCCATATATGTATCTATTTTAAAACGAATACGGATACATCTGTATAAAACAGATACGATGACGAATCGGATAGTGATATATCCGTAACCATTTGCATCCCTACTTCCGTCGATATTCAATCGGTTGAATATGTATGGCGGGGAGCAGAAGGTTGAGATAAAAGAACGCATGATCATCTCGATTCTATGTATAGAATCAAAAAAAAGTTGTTCTTCCTATTTCGTCGTGGAGAAGGATAGGGAAACCCCATCGCAGAGGCCGAGGGGGAGATCCAGTTCTTCCAACGGACCTGAAAATGGAATCTATTTAAGCACTCGTAATATCTGACCATCATCACGTCTCCTCTTTTCCACATCTTCCCCGCGTTGACTTTCGCATAAATATCGCAACCAGATCTCCGCCGTGCTCTCTCGATCGAATCCGACATACCAACACCATCACCGGTCGAAGCAGACGCGGTGCTATGGATTCGTACGAAGGCCCCGTCAAGTGCGCCTCTTGGATCCGGTGGTCCGACAAGCGCCAGCAGAAGCACCAGAAGAGGGTCTCGCTGCTCGTGGTCAACGGCAGGTGGAGGAGCTCCACTTGCCCCCCTCTCCTCCAGATCTTCTCCTTCGATCCTCTCACCTCCTCCCTCTCGGATTCCCCCATCGTTCGTCTTCTTTCTCGCGCTCCTTCTTCCGGTCTTTCTGATTTTAGGGTTTAGGGTTTTCTTTTTTTTAATTTCTATTCTGACCATCTTGTGCTTGTTTGATTGTGACGATCAGGTGAGATGCGAGATCGATGGCGATCCTCTGTGCTTCGCGGTACACCCTAGCGGGGACGAGTTCGTCTGCGCCACCACTGCTGGATGCAGGTTTAGTTTCACCCCTTTCCCTTTCTTTCCGTGTGCCAGCAAATTTATTTCGAGTCTTTGATCTTAAAGTTGTGATCTTTATGGTAATTTGGGGTTGAAGTTCGTTGCCTTGTTGACTGTCACAACGTATAGGGTATCCTTGCAATTTATGACAATTCACCAAAGAATTAAATGGAATCTTTTGTTTCACGGAATGTTTGTGCATTGTCCGTAGATAACAGCCACTATATCAGGACTCTACTTACTTACTGATGTGGATATGCATACAAGTAAAATCTTAGTTTTGGTGGTGGTCTTGGAGAATCGCCTAGAACCTACACGGATTAATAGTGCAACAAAACAGTTTGAATGGCTGCCTTCATGTTGAACATATTATACGAGAGACCCATTCTTGGTTGCAAGTATGCGGCCTTCTGGTCAGAGTGAATTATCTTCAGACGGTCATAACCGCTCGGACGAGACCGGAGGGGCGGATGGGTGGTGGTTTCTGGCCTGTAACTGCCGTGGTCGTGGAACAAAGCATCTATTTAGCAACATAGACTAATGTAACTTGGAAAAGAAATGATCTCTTCTTCCTTGGGATGCTGCGAGAAAAAGGAAAAATGAAATGCTATTCTTGAGTCGACTTTGTTTAGGTAGAGGATATTACCAAACACCTGGATTACTAACTTTTATATCCTGAATTTCACCCTTGTGAAGCGGATTTTCTATGCAAACGGTTTTTATGTTCGGACTTTAAACATTGAGCGCACCAAACTGGTGATGATTAATAGTTATTTGATTCGCATGGAGGCATCCTATTTGGATCGGATATCCTCCTTGTTATGCTTTTAGAAGAAAAAAACCACATATTCAGGTTTTCTGTGCTAGTGTCAAATGTGATGGTAAGAATTAGGATCTACTCCGTTGCAAGTGTGGTCAGGCTTAGGAGGATAAGAAGGCAGTATTATCTTGAGTCGGAAAATGAAGGGGTAAATGAAGTTTTTCCTATGGTAAGCGTGCTTGACTATGTGACATTTTGTTTACGTTGTAATTATCTTGAGTAAGCATACTTATCATTATGGGCTTGCTCGGAATCTCTTTCTTTGGCATGGCATTCCAAATAGTTGATTGGACGAAGTATATCTAAAAACAGTTGATTGATATGTTATATCCACCGTACGTACACTTTAATGTTTTCTGCTGATGCATCCTTGACGATTTGCAGATTGTTTGAGTTGCATAACCAAGGAACAAATTTGGAACTCCAATCCAAACCTTTCGGTGCTTTACAGGATGTTACTCGCCAGAAATGCTTGGCTTTTAGTACTGATGGTTCTAGATTCGCCACTGGGGGTGAGGTATAGATCCTTCTCTGTGCAGCTGTCATTGAAATTTTTTGTCTCTTTTTCATGAAATTGGCTTTTATTTGAATTTGACAGAAGAATTTCTACATGTCAACAATTGCATTTGTCTTTTTTTTAAAAGAACCGGCTGTTGAATTTGTAGGACATTTGAGGTTTTAATCTGAACAATGTTCATAATTTGGATTTATCAGTTCACTTAATATAAAATTCACTTCTTGCCTTCAGGATTTCTTATTTGGTTAGATGTTGAACTCATCTATATATTCATTGTCTTCATGCACAGGATGGACGGCTTAGGATTTTTGAATGGCCAAGCCAGAAAATGATTCTTGATGAGCCCAAAGCACACAAGTCCTTTAGAGACATGGACATCAGGTAAGAGACGGCTTATCTATTGGTTTTAACATTTAAGGCATGATGTGTTAGCTGCAGGAATGTAAAAATCTTTATTCTCGTCATTTGTCATTTTAGTTTTCATGGCATATGGGTTTAATTAAAGAAAAAAGGAATTATTTCTTGGTGGCTTTATCAGAGTTATAACATTGTTGCTTGATGTGATACATTAGTAGACTGGAAACATAAACCCTTAGCTACTTTAAAAATTAAAGGACCCCTAGATTTAATGACCCAAAGTGATTGCTGAGTAAATGTTTCCAATACATCCGCACATCCCTAGGAACGTTGGATGCCAATTTCCTGAAAGACTAATAGAAAGGACAAATTTGCTTTTAGAAAATGAGATACTTTGGGATTTAAATTAACTTAGATGTGTCTACATCTCTTTGATGCGCTTTTTTCACTATGCCAAAGAGACGTTGTCGAGAATATTACTGGTACCAATGAAGACTTTGAATTCCTCTTTGGCTCATCTGTCAAGTTGGTACTATGCAACACTTTATGATGCATATCTTCGTCTAGGGAATATTTCTTTTATTGTTTCTCAATTTGTACAAGATTCTCTCAGAAATTCCTTATGGTTTTCTTAATTAATTTTAGTCTTGTATGATGTCTCAGTGTTTGGATATTTTAATGGGCACTTTTGTAGATGGTCCTCAAGCCATTTTATATTATCTGTCTACCTCATAAGTTCTCGAAATTACATTAATGCCCCTTAAACTTGTGTCACTTTATGCATGTATGCATTCGTTAAGTTTTGTTAGTGATGATGTTGAGGGTAGAGGATTGCAATAGTAAAAATGGAAAGTTTATGCAATTCCCTTAAACTTGATCGTCGTAATTCTCATGCTTCTCCGTTTCTCCCCCTACGTCCTTCTGGTAGGAATGGTTGGCATCCTGGTGACCTTCCTTGCAATGTGCTTGGTTGTTCTTGGAACTCAATTCCTCAGCATCCACAATGAGCAATAGTTAGCTATGTCACTTCGCCACTGTCCTCGCCATCTCCAAGCCTTGGTGTGGCTACAACATCATCGACCTCTCATACACCTACATTAGTTTTTGGCCCTTTGTCTCTGATTCATTTGACCCCCTCCCCTGTATGGGAAGGGCACCCTTTAAGAGCTTGACTAGCTTTGCCATCCAACCCTTCTCAAATTTCTCCTTCATAGCCACCCACATCTCTCTCATTCTCGACCTGGTTAGGGGACCATCTGATGCAAAAAGGAATTTTGCACTGTGATGAAAAATTATTTTGATTGCGGATTTTTGATGGAGAAGAAATTGGAGGGGTTTAGAGGAGAAAGCTCGTCGGAGAACGAGGGATTCTGTAGAAGAGAATCGCGGAGATCACGTAGGGAAGAGAGAGATGAGAGAGGGAGATAGAGATAAAATCTCAATTTTTTCATATCATCTGAACTGTCTCAAAACAATAGCCTATCATCCTTTTATATAGGAGGGATGGGATTACAAAAATAAAAATTCAAATTCAAAACTACTTATCCTAATTTGACTCTAACCGACTAATCAATTGATTTGAAATAAATTCAAATCTCTAATTGACTATAACCAACTAAATAGAGATCACACGTGATCTCTTTATTTAAAAAATGCGACGATTCAATTAAGTAATATAAGACTCTAATTATCAGATGAAATTAAATAAATAAGACCCTATTTATTCGTCGCACGCTGCATCAGTTCTCACCCGCTTGAAAAATTCGTCTCCCGATGAATTGCTGGATCTGCAGGCTTGGAGGTTGATAAATTTAATTCAGCATTTTTGATCATCCCTTGGAAGAACTGGTGTGGAGCAAATGGCGGAATCCATGCATGCACAGAGCGAGAGGTGCCTGTAGCTTCATGATGGAATAACACGTGTGGCGCGAATGCGGGCGTCCATTCGGATGTCGTTCTGTTGATATGGTGCTTGAAAAACTGATGTGGCATCTTCATGTTGAACAACTTGACCTTTGGAGATTCCATAGTAAAGTAATAGCACAAATATGATAGAGGAGGAGATGTGGCCAATGAATTAAGCCATGGGGCCTTTAAATAGGTGAAACTCATGATCCTAATCCGAATTGGGTAAGAAAGCCTCCCAGATTTCTTTCTTTCACTCCTGCTTTTTAAATATTCCTGCTCCAGGGGGCTGGAACGTAATTTTTGTACTCTTTCAGTCCACTTAATTTCACCCTTTTGTAAAGAACTTTGGAAAGAGGGGTCTTTTTGTTATAAACTCAAGCCAAAACAATATCCCCAAAATTTCGAGATCCACCCGCAGGTCTCGTTCCTAACAAAACTCTTGTTAGGGTTTGTTCCCCTCCAAGGTTGTGACGGCGCGTGATTGCTGCTAGCGGGCGGCGACCTGTGATCTCCCATCGGCGGTGATGGCTCTTGGGTCGGTATAGTTTGCGGGACAGAGCACAATGACGGGGAGGTGCTGGCGGCATGCTGGCGGCAATATGGGGAAACATGGCGGCGTTGGTTGGAGGCCTGACGATCGATGGCTGGCGCGGGAGAGGGCTGAGGGGTTGGGGATGCGGATGCAGCGGGAGGGGTCGTTGGGGCCGCGAGGGTAGCAGGCGATGGGACTGGTTGAGCCGTAAGGGATGCGGGATTGGCGAAGAAATGGGATTTTGGTGGTGCGAGGGTGGCAGCAGGAGGGGGCGACGGTAGGGGGATTGCTGGGGAGGGCACGGGGGCTGGGGCTGTGTCTCGGGGTTGGGGGGGGGGGGGGTGCAGGGGTGTTGGGAGAGGGTGCAGGGGCTGGGAGAGGCGCAGGGGCGGGGCAGGACTGATTGTTGGGGCTACGTGGGTGGCGGCGGGAAGGGGAGCTGGAGGTGCGGGGGCGATAGTAGGGGTGGCAGGAAGGGTCGTGGGGTCTGGGGCCAGTGTCGTAGGGGGTGCGGGGGTGGGGAAAGCGATCTGTATCAGTATCACAATCTGTATCAGCATCACAATGGATGCCCTGACTACTAATTCTGTAACCTCCCTATCTATGTCCTTCATCATGAATTCGCAGTCTTGGAGACTAAGTGCCTCTTATTTGATATGAAAGGCTATATGCCTCAAAGGCACGCCCAAGATCACAAAGGTGTGGCTTTCCTGTGAGGCTGTGATTGTGAGGGGCTTCGTAGTTGATTGTAACGGTGGGCCAAGGTGCCATCTTTGCATGTGACGAGGAAACATGTTCTTGCAGTTACCTGTGGGGACAGAAATCGTGGACACCCTCTATGAGTTATTAACCAATAGCCACAAGGATGATTGCCATCAACTAGTATTATATTGTAGTGGTGGTTGGTGTGAGGATGAATTTGGTGCGCACTTCAGTGAGCTGAGGGAGGGAGGTCCTGAGAGAAGGCGATGAAGAGAAGGTCATCAAAGGAAAAGTAAAGAGAATATGTGGTTATAGAGGTTGTAAGGAGAGTAAGATGAAGGTGGGAGATGAGAAATTGGAAGTTGAAGAATTATTGGAGGTATTCAATAAACTTCTCAATATTGTCTAACTAAGAAAAAAGTTGTTGAAAGTTAACAATGGGGCATAATCGTGCAACTTTATGGAAATTCTTCTGTAAATTTTGAAATTTGCGGGCATATGGAATATGGATATAATGTCGAAAGAATTGTGGTGCATCTTTGTAAGTGCCCTTATTTTTATTTGTTCAATTTTCATTTTTTTACACCAAAAGTTTGCCTCCTCTGTGACTATGTATATATATGTTTCAGACAATACATGTTGGGGAAACAACTTCAAGTACCTTATTATAGAATTGTATCATTTGTTAACAATGTTCCCATCTTGGTCATCCTGTATGCATAAGTTAGGAGTTTTATCCAGGATTAATTAGAAGTTAATAAGACGGAATTGAAAATGAAAGCACATCTAAGGGAAACTATCATGCTTACAGAAATGTAGTACTCTGTGTAATGGTCTTCTTAATCATTATTGCATAGATGATTTTTGTTCACATAGGGTATACTGTGTCTTGGGAATTGCGCTAACTCTGTCTGGTTTCATTTCCAGCCTAGATTCAGCATTCCTAGTAACAACATCCATCGATGGTACAGCAAGAATCTGGAAGATAGATGAGGGTGCTCCTTTAATCTCTTTGACCCGCAACTCGGTATTACCTTGTTTTAATGTTGTTTAGTACACCAAAAAAATTATACCTGCAACAGTTTTAACAATCTGTTATATTGTCCATAATCACAGGATGAAAAGATAGAATGCTGCCGCTTTTCACGTGATGGCAGCAAACCTTTCTTATTTTGCACTGTTCAGAAAGGTTTTTAGTAAATTTTGTTTGCCATTGTACACGAATTCTCTTCATACTTAATGTTTAAATTCATATTTCTAAAGTGAATATTCAACAATAATGCAGGCACCAAAATGGCCATCGCTGTCTGGGAAATGGTTGACTGGAGTAAAATCGGGTACAAAAGATTATTTAAAAAGCAGGCTTCTGTGCTGTCAATCAGTCTTGATGGAAAATATCTAGCATTGTAAGTATTTATCATCTTAGAATTCATTCATTCATAAATCATGTTCCATGGTTAATATGGTATCTACTGATTGCTGTATTAATTTAAGTGAAACATACCAATGCTTTTGTCTAGGGGGAGTTATGATGGTGATGCCTGTATCGTGGAAGTGAAGAAGATGGAGATTTGTCACGTGAGCAAGAAGCTTCATCTTGGCACCAGCGTTTCATCCATTGAATTTTGTCCAAGCGAAAGGTGATTTTGAACTGAACGTGTGCCTATTGTTTGGGCTGTCAGATTTGGTTTTCCATGTCTAGTTCCTACTTATGCCTTTTGTCACAAGTCATTAGAAACCAACTTAGTTTTTAAGCATCCAAAGCTGGCCTAGTTGGTCTTGGATATTCCACAGTTTGCAGTCACAAATGATGTCGGTGCTTGTTTATAGATGTCCACGATAAGTATTTATGGGTATATAAAAATGATGTTTTCTGTGAGTGGCGATGTTTAAGTTTAATTTTGTTCTGAACTTGTGAAGTAGAATGAAGTGGAACCTGATGAAGATCTTCCGCACCGCACATAATTTAGATACTGCCTTGGTTTTGACGGATATGTTTAATTTACTATCTGATTGGGCATTAATACATACCTCTTTCTTTCATATGGAACCATAGAAGAGATCTTACATCTACAGTGCTGCCATTTTTTGCAGAGTTATTGTCTCGACTTCAAGCCAGTGGGGAGCAATAATTACCAAGCTAAAAGTTGCGGCAGATTGGAAAGGTTTGTTCCTTGATCTTTTAATTTTTGTTGCTGTGCTTTTGTTTCACATAAATGTAATTATGTTATTGTATATACCAGATAATGAAACGTGCTCTTTTAACTGTTCACTTAGATATATAGATAGATATAATGAGAACCTAATGCTGATTCCTCCTATTGGAATTATTTCACTTTTCCATATGGTCGATGCATTGATAATGGTGTTTGTCTTGTCTTACACAATTGTGTCACTTGTTACAAAGAGAAAATAAAGAATAAAATAAAGCTATTTTAATTTCTACTATCTGCTTGTGCACAATCACTAGCTTACACTATAAAAAGAACTTAGTATATAATCACTAAAATTTGCAATCATGCATCAGATCCTGGAGAGGTTTATATATATATATATATAGAGAGAGAGAGAGAGAGAGAGAAAAGGGATCCTACTCCATGGAGTAGGTAACTTACCTACTCCATTTTCTTCTTTTTCATTTTTTTTAGAATTTTCATAACTATATCCCTCTAATATGTCATTCAAATTTCATCAGAAACAGAGACTCCTACGGCCTCCATCCAGACAGTTATTTTTTAACGGTCTTAGATTTGCTGTATTTTTCGCGTTCTGGATGGAGGCCGTAGGAGTCTCTGTTTCTGATGAAATTTGAATGACATATTAGAGGGATATAATTATGAAAATCCATGGAAAAGGGAGTAGAGTAGGTAAGTTACCTACTCCATGGAGTAGGATCCCCTTCCTCATATATATATATATATATATATATATATATATATATAAGGGAGCAAGTCATTTTATTCCTTTTGAGCATAATACATATGGCTAATTCTGGTATTTCTCTTGCAGAGTGGCAGATATACTTGCTGCTATTAGGTCTATTCTTGGCATCTTTGGTCATCTTCTATATACTTTACGAGAATTCCGATTCCTTCTGGAACTTCCCTCTCGGTACTAACCAACCTGGGAATCCGTTCAAGAAGAACCTGTTCACCACTGAGCCTCAGATATTAGACGAGCAGAGCATATTGTGAATGTGGCTTTTTCATCGTTGGGAATAGGCGAATTACGCCTTCAAACACGGATGCTTCAGATGACATATCGATGGATGGTTGGCGCCTAGGCGGTCAAAGAAGATCTAAATGGGCGAGGGTGTTGCGAAATTACAAAATTCGTAACTTGCCGGTCGATCTTTACACACAACACTTGATAATTATTTGGTCTTGCTTTTTGTATTTTCATATTTTCCACCCAAATTTACAATATAGAGGAGGAATCTGAGTGTATTTAATTATTTGGTTATTTTTTGTGTTTCTAATTTGCTTTGTTCGCAAGCGCCTGACCAAAACTTAGCCTTTTGGATTCTGACAGTGTGCGTGTGCTTGCTTGCTTTGTACGCATATATAAGACATGACTTGTCTAAGAAAACTAGAAGGCATCTTTCTGCTTCTCTAAACTCCACCAACCAATCATTCCAATGGATGAAGTACAACGACACTATTGAGGGCCCATCAACAAATGAATCTCATCTCATCCCTGTAAATATTTAATTTATGTCTGAAGGGCTCACCATGATGGAAAGAAACATTCTATATTTGATCTCGAAGACCTTTGACTTGTAGTCCTCAAAACTCTGAATTCTTTTGAGACAACATTCGCTTGCTGCATCAACTGAACTCCTGATCTTTTGATTCATTTCCTTTTAATTTAAACACGCCCAACTGATCATTAAACAGAAGATCTAATCATCATTATCATATGTAATATAATATCATGTAATCTGTCCAAGACTTGTGTGTGTGTCTCTCTCTCTCTATATATATATCAAAGATTTCTGTTTAATTAGCTGCTAATCAAGAGCATGCAATCACTTCAGAACTATTTCAGAAAAGTGGAAAGTGGAGGTCAAAAAAGGGACTTCTCCATCTTTATTTTGCATCCTCAGGTTAAACCTCACCTTTCTGTCACTTAATTAACCAGTCAATAGGCGGGAAAAGCGAAAAAAAGTATGATACTAATTTTATTATTAATGAACAGAGAGAAAAGTGGATGGAAAAAGTAAGAGACCACAAGCAGTATTGCAACTTTGGAATCATTGGTGTCTATCTTTATATTATGTGTGTAATTCTTTTAAAGGGAATGGAGTTTGGTTTCTTACTGACCACATACTTATAATCCTCTCCCCCTTTTCGTTCTTCCTTTCCGCGGACCACTTATGATCAGGTCTGCGCCTGATTTTCTAAGAAACTGGGCATTGGATTACCTTTCGCTATGATCTGTTGATGTGATATGCATAGTTGAATTGCCTGTTTGCCTCGTCCTCCTCTCAAAGTTTGATTGCCATTTACTTCTTGCAATAAAATCTTCTTAAAACTTATTTCATAATGGAATGATCACAAGTTAGTTCAAGAAAATGAAGAGAGAATCCATTTCTGTATTTTCATACTAATATTATTATTAATGAACAGAAAGAGAAAAGTGGATGGAAAAAGTAAGAGACCACAAGCAGTATTGCATCTTTGGAATCATTGGTGTCTATCTTTATATTATGTGTATAATTCTTTTAAAGGGATTGGAGTTTGGTTTCTTACTAACCACATGCTTATAATCCTCTTCTCCTTTTCATTCTTCCTTTCCGCGGACCACTTATGATCAGCTTTGCGCCTGATTTTCTAAGAAACCGGGCATTGGATACCTTTCGCTATGATCTGTTGATGTGATATGCATAGGTGAATTGCCTGTTTGCCTCATCCTCCTCTGAAAGTTTGATTGTCATCTACTTCTCGCAATAAAATCTTCTTAAAACTTATTTCGTAATGGAATGATCACAAGCTAGTTCAAGAAAATGAAGAGAGAATCCATTTCTGTATTTTCATATAAAATTTATCTGTTAAAAATTGCAGTTTTAAAGGATCATCTCCTTACAGTGCACAGACACAAAACAACTAATTAGCCTTTATCTGTGCAAAGTTTTGGGCTGGTAGATGAATTATAATACTTCACCAATCATCGATAACAAGTAAGGTTGCTGATCGAACTGAACATGTTCGTATTCGATTAGAGTTCGTTCGTTAATAGTTCGAAAAATGTTTGTTCGTTTATAGACAATCTGAACATGAACTTCACATTTTAGCTCGATAAATTAATGAACCGAACATGAACATAACATATGTTCATTCAATAAAAGTTCGAGTTTGATATATGGATGTGTGTGTAACTACGTATTTACATATATGATAAATTTCGAGGTTAAAGGAATTGTGGTATTTATTGGGTTTTGTACCACTTCAATTTGAATAATTTCTTATTTTTACTGCTTATCGAACTTTATTATCGAAACCAAGTTTCGAACTTGTTCATATAAACAAGTTTTGGTTAAGTTAAATCGTTAACAGACGATTATCGAATCGAACATGAACGTTCTTTTTCTAAATAAACTCAAACTCGAACATATCCTATCGAACATTTATCGAACCAAGCTCGAACCTTCGAACTTCCTTATCGAACCGAACTCGAACATAAGTTCGCTCGTTACAATTTGATTCGATTAGCAGCCCTGATAACAAGCTAAGTCGCTTTTTCGTAGGAATGTACAGAAGGATGCTAAACAAGTCAGAGAGAGAGGGAGAGAGACTTTTCATGAAAGAAAGATTGGATGTATGAGATGGAGTAGGTATCAAAAAATTAGAGGTTGAGGTGTATTGGTGGTATCAACCTCAAACATTCCCTCCCCTCTCAAGTAATCCTTTCCCTTTCACAATCATCATCAGCCCCCCACAACCCCACCCCCAACGCACAATTCAAAGAGATTTTTACACCATAACCCCTAACATCATGTTCAATTACATTATAATACTATAATAATCTTTTAATCTTATTTGTTTAACCTATATGCCCATGCCCATGTACAATGATTGTGATGTAAGAATCATCAAGATTACATGGACCATGGTATAAATTTACGAGTGCCATGGTGTAAATACCTATATCAAAATAACGGTAAGGAGCTTACTATCTAAGCTAATTAGCTAATGTTCTCTCTTCTTATGTAACAATGCTTTTTGGATGTAAGATAGTGTCAAAATTCATTTCATAGTAAGCTACCGCATGATAAGTGATTGTGTTTAAATCATCAGTTTTGCCTTTATTTACCATATATACATGGGTCTGATGGGGTTGTCCCTTGCGGGTAGCCAAATGATTGTCTCGCTCTATTTTTCGCATTTTTTTATTTTTTTTTGAAAAATTTCACCATGTATGTTCATC
Organism: Ottelia alismoides; assembly: GCA_037367405.1. Taxonomy (NCBI): domain Eukaryota; kingdom Viridiplantae; phylum Streptophyta; class Magnoliopsida; order Alismatales; family Hydrocharitaceae; genus Ottelia; species Ottelia alismoides. The sequence continues at coordinate 93,257 of JAZKJV010000118.1, forward strand.
TATTTATCCCTCCAATATGTCATTCGAATTTCGTCACAAACATAGGCTCCTTTGCCCTCCAACTAGAATATGTGGATTACGATAATCTTTAAACCGTTAAAATTACATATTCTACATGGAGGGTATAAGAGTCTCTGTTTCTGACGAATTTCGAATGATATATTGGATGGATATATAGATGAACATACATGGTAAAATTTAAAAAAAATAAAAAAATCGTGGAAATTTTTTTTTCCATGTATACACCTTACGCATCATACCAAGAAGTTGAACATAGAAAAAAAATCTCCCCTATTCTTTATTGGGATATTTACCCAGCAGACCCTGAAATCTTTCGAAATTACCTCTACGACCTTTGAAACATCATAATTCCTCCCACGACCCCGTAATCTTGCTCCGTCTTACCCTACAGACCCTCCCGTCAATTTTAACTTCATTTGAGTCAGTTACTTGGGTTAGTTGTGAGTTAATCTAACCAATTAACCATCGAACGGTTACGAGGCGAGGGGGTGTTGCAGATCCGCGAGGGGGGCATCCAGGGAGCTCCGTCAGCGGCATCGGGCGACGCGGGGGCTGCAGCGGCAGAGGGTGGGGGGCGGGAGCACCATCGGAGGTCGGGGGGGGGGGGGGGGGGGGGCGGTGCCTGGGAGGCGGGGAGCACCATCGGACGGTGCGGGGGCTGCAGCGGCAGAGGGTGGGGGGCGGGGCGGTGCCTGGGAGGCGGGGAGCATCATTGGGCGGCGCGGGGGCTGCAGCGGCAGAGGGTGGGGGGCAGGAGCACCATCGGAGGTCGGGGGGAGGGGGGGGGGGGGGGGGGGCGGGGCGGTGCCTGGGAGGCGGGGAGCACCATCGGGCGGCGCGGGGTGTTGCAGCGGCAGGGGGTGGGGGCGGGAGACACCATCGGAGGTCGGGGGGTGTGGGAGGTTGCAGGTAGCGTCGGCGGGCCATCGGCTGAAAAGGAGGCGCCCTCCTCGCTCGTAACGGATCTGGCGCGCAAGGTCCAGGAGACGCTCGCCATGGGCGGGAAGCAGCAGCACCGCTTCTGGGAGACCCAACCCGTCGGCCAATTCAAGGACCTCGGCGACGCGTCCCTCTCCGAGGGCACCATCGAGGCCCCCGTCCCGCTCCCCTCCGTCCGCTCCGAGCCCTACAACCTCCCCCCACCTTCGAGTGGACCACCTGCGACCTCGGCGACGACGCCGTCCTCTCCGAGGTCTACTCCCTCCTCTCCCACAACTACGTCGAGGACGACGACAACATGTTCCGCTTCAACTACTCCAAGCCCTTCCTCCTCTGGGCCCTCCGCCCCCCTTCCTTCCTCCCCTCCTGGCACCGTCAAGCTCTACAAGCTCCCCGACGCCCCCGCCACCCCGGGATTCCGTCGGATGGAGCTCCGTGATGTTCCTCCCGTCACACGCCTCCTCTCCGACTACCTTGAGCAGTTCGTCGTCGCCCCGTGTTTTGACGAGGGCGACGTGGAGCACCTCCTCCTTCCCAGGGAGGATGTGGTTGATAGCTTCGTCGTGGAGTGCCCCATGACGCAAGAGATCACGGATTTCTGCAGCTTCTACACCCTCCCTTCCACCGTTCTTTCGAACCCGAATTACGCAGCTCTCAAGGCTGCCTATTCTTTCTACAATGTCGCCGTGAAGACGCCACTGGTACAGCTTATGATGGTGGTGGGGCGGAGCGAGGGGCGGCGCGCGGTGGTGGGGGGCAGGGGTTTGAACAGGGGACCTGGGCTGGGGGTGGGGGATGATGGAATGGCATTCAATGTAAATTTACTAAACAAAAAGGGTATAAGATAAAAAACTTAACGGAATCTGGTTACCTTTAACGGATAAATTAACGGGAGTAAACCACAGGGTCTATAGGGTAAGGGTTAGCAAGATTACGGGGTCGTGGGAGGAATTATGATGTTTCAAAGGTCGTAGTGGTAATTTCGAAAGATTTCAGGGTCTGCTGGGTAAATATCCCTTCTTTATTCTTTCGAACCGCCATTGAAAAATTTGCATTGTGAACCCCTCAAGAATAAGATCGAGCCCAATCTTCCCAACGTACGGTTCGGTACCCTCCTTAGTCCTTTCCTTCGCTTTCTCTTCTCTTCCTCTCTCCTCCGTCTCTTCCAATTTTCCCCCTCCGTTCCTCTGTTCCATAATTATATAGAAATCAAAGAGAGATAGAGAAAGCAGAGAGAGGGAAAACAAAACACAGAGATTGAGAGAGAGAGAGAGAGAGAAAGAGAGAGAAGAACGATGGCGTCACCTTGGTGGAGGTGGTGCCGGTGGAGGACCCTTCTCCTTCTCCTCCTCCTCGTCCTCTACTCCTCCCATGCCCATATCTTGCCCCTCGAGAGGGCCTTCCCCGCCGGCTCCGGGGACCTTCATGCTCTCGCCACCCGCGACCTCGCCCGCCACCGCCGCCTCTTCCAGCAGGGCAACGCCCCCGCCATCGTCGACTTCCGCCTCGACGGCTCCTCCGACCCCTTCACTGTCGGGTCTGCTTTACTATCTTTTTTTCCCATCAAAGTCCTCTCCTTTCCCCCAAAGTCGCCGCCTTTCTTAGCGGTCGGCGCCCATTTCTTTGTGGGTACTCGCGGATTTCCATCTTTTCGTTATTTCTCTTTGTGGGTTTTGTGGGTGCTCCCCGTTTTCGATCTTTTTTGGCAAGTTTTTCGATCGTTTTAAGTGTTGACATATGTGGTGTTCTTGTGGTCTTGAGGAAACAGTCTGTACTACACGAGAGTGAAATTGGGTAACCCTCCGAAGGAGTTCTACGTGCAGATTGACACCGGCAGCGACGTTCTCTGGGTCACCTGCAACCCTTGCAATGGCTGTCCCACCACTAGCGGCCTCCCGGTGAGCAGGAAGATCTCATCGTTGCCATTTGGGATGTGATGTGGTGACTATTTGCCTTGTGTTTTTAGAACAACGTGTGTTCTTGTTTTTTAGATTCAGTTGGAATTCTTCGATCCACAAATGTCGTCGACGGCGAGGTTGATTTCATGCTCCGATCAGAGGTGCAACTTTGGCCTCACGTCGGCTGAGGCGACGTGCGCTGTGGAGTCTAACTCTGGGAGGTCCTTGTGTGGGTACACATTCCAGTATGGTGATGGCAGTGGCACGTCTGGATACTATGTTCAGGATACCTTGTATTTCGAGACCGTGATTGCTGATCAGTTGACAGCGAATTCGTCAGCTAATGTAATCTTCGGGTAAAAATGGTCGAGTTTGTTGTTTGTTTTTTACCTCGTTCTTCTTCTTTTTTCTTGGACTGGTTGTTGCTATGTTTGTAAAAAGTTTGTCACCAAAAGAGATTTTAGTAGTATCAGTATAGAATAACATTCCCACCTGAAATTGATACTGGTTCGTCCAGGGGTTTGGAGTTGTTTTTTTTTCAGCTGTTCTTTGTTGACTGTATGTTCAACATCTTCTTTCAGCTATTTTTAAAATTATTTCTTCTGGTAAAGGGCCGCTTAATCGTTGCTAAACTTGTTTTTGTCTTCAAATAACCTCAAAGATTTTTTTCTCCTGTGATGAATGCATCGATAATTACCAATCTTCTCTATTTCGTTAATCAAGTATGGGTAATTACATTGTCGTGTAGATACTTTCTATGGCTTGTAAAAGCACTTACACAGCCCACAACATGTTTAGGCATATTTCTGGAAAAGTTGGGGTATATAATCTTCTATTTTGTAACAATTTGGATACGCATGAAAAGATAATGAAAACTAAAAGGTGTTTCCACTGCAATGTCTTTTAAGCTTCAATGCAGAATTGTTTGCATCACATATTGCTAAAAAAATTTAAATTTTATTGAAACAGATGTAGCAACTTGCAATCTGGGGATTTAACAAAGCCTGACCGTGCTGTTGATGGCATTTTTGGGTTTGGACAGCATGACTTGTCTGTTATTTCTCAGTTGTCCTCTCTTGGAGTGGCTCCTAAAGTTTTCTCTCATTGCCTAAGAGGATCAGGAAGCGGCGGTGGTATACTGGTTCTTGGGGAGATCATAGAGCCGGGTATTGTCTACACCCCGCTTGTTCCGTCCCAGTAAGTTACAAATGAATAGGCTTTACAACTAGTCTTTAGGTATACATATAACTCCTTATTTGTTTCAATGGATTACACATATCTTCTCTCCCCCCCCCCCCAAACCTCCCGCTCTCTCTTTCAGCTATGCTAGCATCTCTTTTCTTCATCTGTATAATAGTAATTCCTAATAGCACATCAGTTTGAGAGATCGATATTAATGTGTTTCTTGCGTGTAATAAATTTTCATCTTTATTTCTTTCCTAAATAATTTCTTTTGCAAATCATGTTGAAAGCTTCAAATTTCAGATTTTCATATGGTTTTTACAAAGGAGCTTTGTTTCCCATCTACTATATGCTAATAACATGATGCCTTTTAAAATTAGTTTGTATCTTATGCCACATAGTTGATAGTCATAATAAGCATCCAAAACATACTGATGCTTTGAGAGGCTACCACAGTTTTGCGTGGTTAGGCAAGCAGATCACCAGGGAGAAAAGTAGGTGTGATACTACAAAGATAAATGGAATTGTTTGAGGTTGGAGAGGCACATGTTGAGAATGGCAGGTGCTGATTCCATTAGGAGGTGCTATAACTTGGGTGTAGAACCTTGCCACATAGTTTGAAAAGGGTTGGAGTGTTGGATGAGGAACCATTAAGCTCTTGGGAATGGGTCTGATCAACTACACAAGCAGAAAACAATCAACAAAAGAAACACATACAATTGTACAACATTAAGATATATAGTGGTTCGACAATGTGCCTTGTGCCTACATACACTGCTCACACTAGGTTCTCTTCCTCTTTCATTAAAATAATATGTAGGAGTACAATGAGCGACTACCCAATTGGCATTCTTATACTGCAAAATAAAAGTTGGTTGAAGCTCATGTAGCAAACATTCTTTTTTTTGGACCTATGATCGACTTTCTTATTTATTTGGCACTTGCCTGTCAAACCACTAGCGGTAATTGGTAATGTTCTAGTGCTTGCCTTCATGAATGTTACATTATGATCAAATAATCCTGACTTTACTGCTGTTGATGTAACTTTTGTGTTTTGTACTGTCATTTTATTTGAAGGGCCATTAAAATTTTTCTTTTGCATGGTTGCGCTTTCAATTAATGTTCCTTTTAAGTTCTTTTGCAGGTGGTATTCTTAGATAATTTATCAGGGAAAGTTTACATTTCTTTATTTAATCATTCAGAGATTTATGTCCTTTTGATTTGACATGCCAGGCCTCATTATAATCTCAATCTTCAGAGCATTGCTGTCAATGGGCAAATTTTGCCTATTGATTCAACAGTCTTTGCAACATCAAGTTCCCAAGGAACCATTATTGATTCTGGGACAACATTAGCTTACTTGGCAGAGCAAGCATATGATCCATTTATAAATGCAGTAAGTTCTTCTGAAGTTGTATTTATGGTGATTACGTGATTGTTCAGTATCTAGATCTTTCAGCCTGGGGCATCGTTGACTCGGTGCATAATATCACACAACAGAAATACACATTAAATTATATCTTCTAGAACTCTGGCACGCTTGCCAAGATATGCACACATACATATATGAGTGAACTTGGGTGAACCTTTCATTTATCTATTCTATACGGACTCTCAAGTACATTTGTTATAATGAAAATTAAGATTAAGCTTCTATCTCTAAATGAACGTGGCAACTGGCAAGCAGCAGAGTTGTTTAGAGAGAGCAACTGCGCCATGGGGGAGCTCTACTTTAATTTGATTGATTCTGAATTATACTTTCACAGTCTCGCCTCATATGTTGAGCTTTTAGAGGTTCTTCTTGGATCCTTATGTATTTGTAGAATCAGAGTTCACATGGTAACACTGAAGTATGCCATGAAAGGAAATTAGTGAGAATTTGGCCCTTCATATAATGAATGGTCGGAGTTGATACTGAACCAGGCCTTGAGAAATATGGTCGTCTCAAGTATCACCAATGGTCAGTCCTAGATGTGCTGCTTCAAATAACTCTATAGTTACATAATTTTCCATTTCTAACAACTCTTCTTAGTTCTTATGTTTCCAATTTGTACTATATATATTTTGCATTTGGAAAAAAATGGGCTGCTCCCGCCCCTATTTTTCTACATTTTTTTTATTTTTTGAAAAATATCACGTGCATATTCATCCATATATCCCTCCAATATGCCATTCGAGTTTCGTCAGAAATAGAGGCTCCTATGCTCTCCATCTTGAATAGGTAATTTTAACGGTCTAAACAGGCATAGGAGTCTCCGTTTCTGATGAAATTCGAATGACATATAGGAGGGAAATATAGATGGTGATATTTTTGAGGAAAAAAAATGCCGAAAATGGGACGGGGGCAGCCATGTTGGTTGCTCCAAGGAGGCAACCCCATTGAACCCTTTGCATTTTTATGCTAAAAGTAATACAAAAGTTGCTATAGATGCATTATTATTTATTTTTATATTTCTTTACGAGGAAAGGCATTTACATGGAGCGGTTAGAGATCAAAATATAGCCATGCATCTGATTTATTATATATTATATTTTGTTATTATTTACTTACTATTGTTGCTTCTTAAAAAATAAATATAATTACTCTTGTTACCATCGGGTTGACCAAGCCTTTTCTTACTTTAAGTGGATTTATTATATTTTGTTATTATTTACTTACTATTGTTGCTTCTTAAAAAATATATATAATTACTCTTGTTACCATCGGGACGACCAAGCCTTTTCTTACTTTAAGTAGATTGCAAAAAAGATCTAAGTTGAACATACCTATACTTAGATAATGTTGGAAGAAACGATTAATCTGTTCATTTAATGGAACCCTAGGGCTCTCTTATATAGGGGAGAATCTCAAAGGGTAAATTACATAATGTAGATGAAAGAGATAGAAAATATAGAAACAATACGGTAACACAAAAATATCTATACACTCCCCCTCAAGATGGAGCATAGATGTTGAACATGCTCAGCTTGGATGAACACTTCTGAAAGGGTCCTCTGGTTAATGCCTTGGTGAGGATGTCTGCAGTCAGCTCCCCTGAACTTACATGGGAAGTGGAAATGAAGCCTTTTTGGATCATGTCACATGTATAGTGACAGTCCACCTCAACGTGCTTTGTTTTCTCGTGAAAAGCGAGATTATTAGTAATGAATAAGGTTTTGGGGTCGTCACATTGTAATTGCATAGGAAGTGGTATATCAACGCCTAGGTCAATCAGAATAGACTTGACCCGTACCCTCTCTTTGCCCCTTGTGTCATAGCTCTGTATTCTGAATCAACACTAGATCCGGCAACAACTGTCTGCTTCTTGCTTTTGTGAACACAAGAGAGCCACCAATGAATACAACAAAGCACGAAGTAGATTTCCTATCCTTAGGACATCCTGTATAGTATGCGTCTGCGCACAAGTACCTTAAAATCATATGGGCTGCATCCATATGCACCTGTCTAGGTTGCTCCATGAATTGATTGACCCGACTAACAACGAATGAAATGTCTGGCCCGGTGATGGTAACTTAAAGTATCTTTCCCACAAGTTCTTTGTATATTCTCTTGTCCACTTCTTCTGTATCATCATTGTATAGACTCATGCTTGGATCCATAGGAATAACAGTAGGTTTGTTCCAATCATGCATGTCTCAGCTAGAAGATCTGTAACATATACTTTCTTTTGGTCATTACAAGACCCTGTTGGTTCCTGGCAAACTCTAATCCCGGGAAGTACCTTAGGGTACGAAGGTCCTTGGTGACAAACTGTTGACCTAGAAACCCTTTTGCCTTGCTAATCCTGTGCACATCATCTCATATAACGATGATATCATCAACATAAATCATGATAAGAACTGTACCTCTGTGGGTCCTCTGAATAAACAAAAAAACGATTCGCATTCGACCTCGTGAATCCATGGTACTCAGTCAAGTCCAAGAGCTTCCGGAACCATATTCTTGGACTTTGCTTGAGACCATAGATGGCCTTGTGAAGTCTACAAACCTTCTGGCACTCCCCCTCAGCAGCAAACCCAGGTGGTGGTTGTATGTAGACTTCCTCCTGGAGATCACCATATAGTAACTCATTCTTGACATCAAGCTGAAACAATCACATACCACAACAGTAAGAATCGAAGAGTGAAGTGGCAAGCAACTGGAGAGATTGTGTCCAGATAGTCCATCCTATACGTTTGGATGAACCCATGTGCAACCAGACTGGCCTTGTAGCAATCAACACTACCATGTGTACGGTGTTTCACAGTGAACACCCACTTGCAACTAACAATAAAGGCTCCTGAAGGAGCTGGAGCTAGACTTCAGATGCCACACAACTGCAACGTGGCCATCTCTTCTTCCATGGCAAGATGCCGCCGACTATCTCGTAAAGCTTCCTGGTAAGTCTGTGGAATTTCCCATGCTGAAAACATGGCCTCAAATTTCAGCGAAATTCAGTCAAATTTCTGTCAAATATCGATATCCTGTCGAAATCAAAATTCGACCGAAATGGTCGAAATGACCGAAATATGGGGGGCCTAGTACAAAAAATGACCGAAATGATCGAAATCTCGGTCGAATTTCTATTGAAATTCCACTGAATTTCTGTTTTAGCTGGTCACCGAAATGGTGACCGAAACTGATATTTAGGGCCTTGGCTGAAAATCCAATTGCAAACTTCCTGAAATCCGCAGTCAAGTAGTCAAAAGAAATATGGGAAGCAAGAGGATACAATGCACACGTATAGCTCTGTTTCCTAACTGCAATAGACACATCCAGGTCATTGGGATCTCCTCAATCTGTATATCAGCCTCTTGCTAAGGCACCTGCTCAGACAATGCAATACTCGACTGCAAAGATAAATCTTGAGGGCTGTCAGTAGAAACAATATGCTTAGAACATACCAGGGGCGTGATGTATGACTGTGGAGGCCCATGAGCAGAGGAATACCTACGAATGTAGAATCATGACAAGAATTGAGTAAGGGTATTGGGTGGTGGTGGAACTGGAGGTAGTACGGAAGGAGGCGTGACAACAGGTGGAGTTGGTGATGTGATTATGGTAGTAGGAGGTGGTAGCATGTTGACCTCTTCTCCAGAATCAGATGAAGTTAATCTATTACATGTAGGAGGAAAATACACCACTGACTCAAAAAAGGTGACATGAGCTCTGACACAGTACTTCCTACAAAGAGGGAATCCCTTTCTTGTCCTGGAATACCCCATAAAACCTCATTTGATAGCTCTAGAAGAGAGATTGTCAAGAGCATGTGACAACCGATGCACAAAGCGATTGAACCAAACACACGAGAAGTGAGTGAGAACAAATCCTTCTCTGTAAAGGCAAAGGAGAATGGAATTTTCTCACCCAACACAGAAAAGGGCATGTGATTCACTATATAGCAAGCAGTGAGAACCACATCTCCTCAAAACGAATGTGGAGCATGACTATGAATGAGAAGAGTCCCAGTTACATCAAACAAGTGACGACGCTTACGTTCAATAACACAATTTTGTTGGGACGTATAAGCACATGAAGTTTGATGAATGATATCAAGTATCGTAAAATATGAAGAAATGCGAGAAACTCAAGAGTACAAAATTCCAAGGCATTGTCAGTTCACACAAATTTAACTGTAGAAGAAAAATGCTCTTTACTTCATTTATAAAAGATTTTATCATAGTCCCAGTCTCAGACTTATTTTTTAACAAGAAAACCCGTAGCAATTTAGAAAATCGTCTACAACCACAAGATAAGACATGTGTCCCTGATGATCAGGAATACGACTCGGACCCCAAATGTCTACACGAATCAACTAAAAAAGAGAGCTAATACTCCGATTCTGACGACTCGGGAAGGCATACTGGTGATGCTTCCCTAATTGACAAGCCTCGCACTAGAAAGAGGAGCGATGAGAAATCTGAGGGAGCACATGTCACATTTTCTGGAGAGGAAGGTGACCAAAGCACAAATGCCACATAAATGGGGAGAGTGATCTTGTGAGACTAGACATGACACCATCATACGAAGCGCGAACCAATCGATAGAGGCCGCCCGGCTCACGGCTACATCCAATTACCCTGCCTGTAAGAATTTCCAGATTCGCATGTGAAGATGGGCCAAAAATTGCACGGTAATGTATATACTTAGTAATATGACTAATAGACAATAAGTTCATTGGAAATCAAGAAAATGAAGCACATTCTGTAGATGCGTAGATGGCGTTAAAGTGGTCTCCCCGTATTCCGCAACTAGAGAGTGAGTCCCATCAGCTATGGTAACTGATCTATCGGGGGGTAACTGTCCGTACACTACAAACTTACTTCTGTCTCCCCACATATGATGGGACGCACATGAGTCCATAATCCACTCTGTCATATCAGTAATATGATAACTAGTAAGAGCATAGGCACTACCTAAGGTACTGGCAGACACAGAGGCTGCAATATTTGGATGGCTTCCCGATGCAGTCGAAGATGCATAAGAACCAACAGAAGTCATAATCCCCCTCAAGCGAGCAACAAAGTCCTCAAATCTCTGGTCATATGTGGAAACTGCAAAAGGCTCAGCATGTTCAGCTACATGAACAGAAGCTGGAAATCCATGCTTGAAGTAGCATGTATCCTCCGAGTGACCGAGACGGTGGTAAAATAGGTGCATGGCTGGTGAATGTGGCCTACCCTACCACGAGGACCACGCTTGCAGAACTGAGAAGTGCCTCCCCTACCGCGAGATGCGGCCATCGCAGAGGAAGTCTGTGTAAAGACAAACGATGGAACAATGATCCCGCTAAGCCTTCGATATGCCTCTTTCATGGGAGGGATGGTGACATCCGCAAGTATCTGTAAGCGAGCAGCATGCCAAAAACACGCCAACCATGGTGGCATTCCTATATGCCTTCTACTGCTCATGAGAATGTCTCACATCGCCTTGGCGGTGGATTAGTGCATAACATTATTGGCGATCTCTACTATCAGTGTGCCGGACAACCACACACGTGCATAAGTATCGTCAGCCTCCCATGAAGCATTCACCCCAGTCTTATCAGTCGGCTCCTCGTCAATAAGAATGTGTTTCTTACCCGTAGACTACATTAGGTTCATGAACTGAATGGCCTACGCTTTATAATTTATCCCGTCCATTTTCACTATTAGCTGGACCTCGAAAAGCGTCTATGGTGGGGATATCAACCTTACTTTCTGACATATTGCCGGATCCAAAGACTAAGGTTTGTAAACCAAAGAAGTTTGTCTACACAGACATGTAGGAAAGTGGTTGCATGTATAGACTCAAGATGCAGCCATTCCCATCATTTTTATAATGTGCCTTGCCTGGTGATATGCGGATCTGAAATCTCCCAAGAAATGCCAAAACCAGATTGATGTGATCACGCGATCACGCTATCAAAGCCCTAGGAGAGGACAAATGGGCTGCAGATAGCGGCATCCCTTGGTGCGACCCAGGCAACAACAATTGTTGGAGGTGCTTTCGACGGTGCAAGAGATGCCATGTCAAAAGGTGGTCACAGGGGGGAGGGGTTGACAATGACAAGGGAGAGAGGAGCGGACGATGGGTGGGGTAGGATTTTTTTGGATGCAAGAAATCCGGTCTAGGACCATCGATATTATACCATGCTGGAAGAAACGATTTATCTGTTTATTCAAGGGAACCATAGGGCTCTCTTATGTAGAGGAGAGACTCAAAGGATAAATAGAAAATACAGAAACATTAACATAAAAATATCTCTATAGATACAATAGGGCCAACTTGGGATTTTACTTACATATGATAATATTAGTTAGAAGAGGGGAAGGTGGAGGAATGGTAGGGGAAGAGCTGCGGGTTGACGAAGAGGGAAATGTAGGTGGGGGAAATGAAAGATAGGATTGAAATGGTTATTTTATTATTTTTTAGGGGTTTTACACTTTCATCCCTCCGAGATTCTGTAGACTGTAATTACAGTTACATGCCCCTACCATTTTTACAATAACATTTGTGTCTCTATGTTCTTACAAACTCGTAGTTCTACCTTTCCGTTAAGGTAAAATAGGAGCATATGTATAATTACAAAAGGACAATTATGAATCTTGTAAGAATATACGTGTACAAGTGTTTTTTTTTTGCAAAAAAAAGATAAGGGTATAACTGTAATAGGAGAATCTGAGAGGAGCTCAAGTGTTGAAAACCCTATTTTTAATGAATACTATTATATTTGATGACATAAATTAACATGGTTTGAGTGGAAGGATATTTCCATTGTTGGGACAAATTTAGAAATGCATATTTGTATATTCAAAAAAATGGGCACTTTTGGCTGAAGTAGGGACATGTATGTAAAAGAAGATCAAGAAAAAAAGGAATTGTGTATTGGGATAAAGAATTAGGCTGTCCACATTATGGTGGAACGAATACTGAGCAGGGAACATCCAGTTGGGGCTTGAAAGGTCATCTTTTTTCTTTCTCAATGATTACTATGAAGGATTTTAGTGCTTGCTGCCTGTACTTAACTTGAGATTTGAGCTGTGTGTCTAAGCTTGGCTTCTTTTTAACTATATAAGTTGATATGATCATTAGATTGTCACCGCATTTGCTGCGCAATGCGCACATGGCGTTGAACCTATCTTGAAATGAGGAATATCTGGCATTGACACAATATAGAGCAATTATAAACATACATTCATATCAATCTTCATTGTGTTAGATTTTCTGCTAGTTGAGACCTGTGTGTTTTGTCATGCTTTTCTTAATGTTCCGAAATAATTTGTTCCATATTCTGTTCAGATAACGTCATCCGTCTCTCCATCTGTTCATTCCTTTGTAATGAAGGGAAGCCAGTGCTTTGTTGCCATGAACAGGTTCTGTATTTCTTTTTTAGAATTTAATTAGCCCCTAAAGTTTGCCTTGATTACCTGGAACAATGTTATGCTAAAGTTTTGCCTTTTCCCTGTGAAACAGGCTTGAAGAAGTCTTTCCTTTTGTTACGTTGAACTTCGAGGGACGAGCTTCAATGTTTTTGAGGCCTCAAGATTACCTAGTCCAACAGGGATCAGTCGTGAGTTTTTGTTCAGTGTTTTACTATTTGCCATCCTCCACTTTTTCTTTTTATGTCAAATATCGAGAAGCACTGTGCCCCGTCTCCATCTGCCTCCACGTATCACTTGGCGGGATTCTAACGGTCTTCTTGTATCAGGATAATGCCCTATTTTGGTGCATTGGCTGGCAAAGGAATCAGGGAGGCATTACCATATTAGGAGGTTGGTTTCATGTCTTCGGGCAATTGGAAGAAGCTTATCATTTTGTCATATGATCTTTGCTTAGATCAAAGTTTGCCTTTATTTCTGACATAATTATCAAAATATAAGAAAACATATATAAAATAGATGGCACACCAGGGCTACATGAACCTGTTGTGATTAATGAATCATGAATTTATGATTAAATAATTACATGCAATGTACTGCATGGGGGCATCACTCTATAGTTAGACTATTAGAGGTGTCCTGATGAATTAAATAAAGAGTATAAAAAATACCTACGTGCAACTAGGGCCTCCTTGGATGCTCCAAAGCCGTGCCCGTGGCTAGGGTTTTTTTTCCTCGACAGACATTGACAAACTAATTTTAACCATGGTCTGGATCTTTTGCAGACCTTGTTCTCAAAGACAAGATCTTTGTTTACGATTTGGCTGGTCAGAGAATCGGTTGGGTCAATTACGATTGTAAGTATGAAATTTGAAAGGTGCGCTTTTTTTTCTTTCAATTCATATTTTCCCTCACATTTTCTTCCATTCAACAGGTTCTCAGTCTGTGAATGTCTCCACATCTTCAAGCAGGAGTGAATTCCTCAACACAGGACAGTTCAAGTTCAGTGGTTCGTCAAGCAAAACGTCGGTCACGGTCTATGGCTTGATGATCTTAGGGGCAATTGGTTTCCTTGTGCATACTCTTACTTTTCTTGCATTTCATCTGTAAATAATAATACATTGTATAAACTGCAGGCCATTCTTTAATTCTATGTATCTAGAAAACCACAGCTCACTTGGCTTGTGTATTTGATGGTGAATAGCATCATGTCAGTAGTTAGGAATCATCCCCTTTATTCATGTTCATGCAAGAAAGCAGCATTATCAAAGGATGGCAGGGAGAGGTAATAATCAAATCATATTTAAAAAGATGGTTTCTCACATCAATTAGTAAAACCCTTTTTGAATCCATGGAATTTTATGAAATGGACTATGGAAAAGAACCTGTCAGCCTTCAACTATTTGTTGTGACACATAAATGACCTAGTTGTGATTTCTGCCCACTGGTAACTGTAACCTGTCAAGGCCTCTCTATGGTTGCATCAAGGCTCGTTGGGCGATCACAATATTCCGGTTCATCTATGCTGTATATGAACATAACTTCTGGAGCCACCTATGTGGACTAGTCTCTTCAGAGTACTCGACGATCAGTGTTGAAGCTACTCAACTCAACTCTGCATATGGTTTTGAGTACTCTGGGGATTACCCTTGAGAATGAGGTAGATGCATAAAGTAGTTGCAATTTCTAGGACCAAAGTTTATCATATCATCATGATCATGATCTTCCTTTGTTGGTATCATTCGAATTCCATCGATCTTTTTTTCGATGTCAGGTAGTGACTTATAAAGCAATTATGGTATTTTATATAATCCTAATTGAGCTCATTTCTTTGAGACTATTGACAACACTAAAATAAACTAATGCGTATAAAATAAAAGTCCAAGACATTTTCATTTATCACATTATAACTTTGAATTAGTCTCAAATGATATTCACTATCAAAAAAACACTAAAAAGAAAATGAAAAGGTACACAAAAATCATGATGAAGCCATGTAATAGATGATACCTAGAATTGAATAAAAATGGTTCAGAAGTCGTCCCTGAAGTATTCCCGAAAAGAGAAACTCCCTTGGAGAAATGGTACCCCAACACCCCCCCAATGAGTAAAATCAAAAATATCGACGACCTCGACATTCAAAGATCAGACTTACAATTAACCAAATGGAATGCATGTTGGTGTCTGCCATTTTATGCAAGTATTTGTCTGAGGTGTATGATGAGACTGGCATACATGTTGACGCATACTTCTTTATGCAGTTATTAGTATGCCGACTTCTTTGCATAGTCATTATGCTTGAAAACTGAGTTGTCTTAATACATTACAATAAATTTCATCGTCGGATTGCGGTATGAGTAACGTATTCACATATTGGAAAACAAGCAAAAGTTAGAACCTGTTACATTTCGACAAAGAATAGTGAAAAAAACAGTATCCATAGCAACCATGGGTGAACACCATTGAGTGTCTCCCCCTTTCTTGGCTTCAAAAAAAACAGTATCCATAGCAGTGTAGGATATGTTTCTGCAAGAATTTGCCGCACTTATGCTTGTAGCAGTTACAGCGACAGTGGTACTTGAACACCTACTGGTTGCTATAGTAGTACATGAGTAGAACACAAACCCATCTCAAATACTCAAATCAGTCAATAAAAGCAATGGCCAAATGGCTAAACAGATGCACCAAACTTGATCTATATAGATGTCATGGATGACTTGTTGGAACTTTCAGCTAAAATTTGTTACATGGAAATTTTATGGAGGTCATTTATGTCTGCTTATTTCCTTCCAATGAACCTGTGTGCATCTTGGCATATTTATGTCATGATCTCCACTCCTCACCTTGATCATGGGAGGGTATCATTTTTCGATAAATCAGATTAGACTGATTGTTTTTTAGCATACTTAATTAGTCTTTATTTTTACTGGCCTGAGAAATAGTAGGCTAAGAAAGATCGTGTTCCCATGAAATGGGACCTTCAAAATAAACCCTATGTATGTGTTGATTTCACCAACTGCAAGGAATATACATGATGATCGACATGGCTGACTTCTTATTACAGGAATGATAAGCTCATGGTGAACGATCAAGATCGAGGACCAATACACCATTACCATATATTGAGAAAAGATGTGAACATACTTGATTATCTCTTGATTTTTGAGGCAACTAGGCTGACCATGATTCTCCTCAACCTGCACTTGGATGAGTTCCACGAGGACTTTTTCCATGGTTGCAACTTGGGAATTTGTATGTATCGATTTATATTTCAAAAGAGAAGGTCATGCAGAGGCCAGAAGACATCTTCAGATGCCCTGCAGCTGCACGTGTAAAACAGTCTGTGCTACCTGGCCTGTTCAAAACCTGTAGTTGGACTTCAAATGGAAAACTAGTTCTTGCTGCAGAAATGTAAAATAAAGCATCAGACCCACGAGAAGATATCAGACTTAGAAAAAAAAGTGTTAGGAACTACATGGGATTCTTACTATTAAGCACAATATTATGCACCCAGTGGCTCCAGGGAACAACATATACCAAAACTGTAACTGGTGAAACTTTGCGCCATCAATGAATAATATAGGTAGACTAGCAGCTGCAAGCAGAAGAAAACAACCAAGAGAATAGAGTATGAGGGTGCATTTTCACAGAGGATAACTGAAAGAGTACATTAGCATGTTGTCAAGCACTTAACGGAGTCATGGGCGAACACGGAAGCTGGAGAGGTAACATGGAAGACCTTTTAAAAGAGTGTTGTTTTTTTTCGCATTGACAATTCTAGTATGCAGGCAGTGGGGCTCGATATGACAATTTTTTCAACTTTCGCTGGCTCCTTCTCTAAACTTTAGTTGCATCATAGTCTCGTAATCACTATTGGTCTACCAAACAGAACTCTCAACAACTTTTGGTGGTTGATAATATGCTTTTAAACTAATTTGGTCCCACATACTAACAATCTTATTTCCAACCAATCAAGTGTAGCATAAAGATCACCGAAGAATTTAAGTTACTGGCATCATCTTCCATGTTTGCTTCAGTATAATGTTTTATACAGGACTTACATTTGCTTTTCGTAAACCCTTCTAGCTTTTAGGTTTGGTACCAGACAAAAAGACTCAAGGTAACAAATTCCTCAAAAAGCTTTTCTAAACATATTTTCCGTAGCCTCTAAAATGGATAATAACGTCAATTAACAGCAATATCCAACATCCGATGTTTATAGTATAGACATTTCAGTTCAATAGAATGGAAAAAGGGAAGTAATTCCAAATGATATGTATCTGTGAAGTGCATTATACAACTTCTGCATATACAGCAGTCAACTGGGCACATAAATTCAATCTCACACTTCACGGATAAAATAGTACAAACAAAAAACAATACCAAGAAAAATATATCAATACCTGGGGGATGTGTTGCACGTGTAACAATCATAAATGCTATAGATGATGCAACAGCTATGCTTCTCGCAAGCCAACCTGGTCCAAAAACTGATAAGGCCAACACACCAAATGCCGCACAAGCAATCTGAGCCACAAACATGTTGTATTTCTGCAGCATTTTCACCATGGATAAGGACTTTTTTATGAAGTGATATAAGTAACATGAACTTGTGTAAAAGGTTTAACCAAATCATGTACTTCACTTATACAAGAGCAGATCAAATCATATACTTTCTCACATATAAAATAACCAGCTATTAAATTCAGAAGTAGAAGAGTAAGGTTGAGTGAAATTGATGATACAGACGTGATCCCAGAAATCTGTTGCAGAAAGTAATTTTTGAGTAATTAGAAACTCAAGTAGAGAAGTGTAAAGAACCTGCAAAAGTAAAGCTAGATAAAACACAGGTAATAGCAAATTTTTATGTCCAGGAGTCTACACAATGGCAATCAATCTCAGATCTCAGTTAGTCTCAACATCTTCTCAATGCACACTTAATGCTTTTCAAAGTATCCAATTTGCTATTGTTTGAGGACCATTCTAGTTTCATGGTCCGCATAATTCTTAAATAGGCATTAGTTAATAGAATATGCTATAGAACACACTCTAGTTTACAAACTTTGAAATATAATTTCTCTTTTAAAATCTTATTGTTAGTCTATTTGTATGTCCATTAGAAAAAGAGTGTTTACTGGATTGCTTTTTTCCTCCTGTCGACCTTTCAGATTAACTCATACCTGATAGGAAATCATTGTACATGTAATAGTATCCGGGTACAATGAGCTTTTCCAAAATTTACTAAGGTATTTTAATGAGATTGTTGAGTGTATTTAAATTGTTTTATTGTTGTTAAAATGTTCCTCGAGGACCTTTCTTTGATGTCACCTAAGTCCCAAATTCAATGCATATCCTAAGGTTGTCATAGAATGAAAAGGTATAATCAGAGCACCACATACTGAGTAAGATATTTATATAGTTTTAATTACTGCCGTGCATAAATTTACTGCTGAAGAAATGGAAGAAACAGTTGCTATTTTCTTCATCACTTCATGGTGTCTATGTCTCCATTCATCGCAACCTGTAAATCTAAGAACAGAAGGAGCACACATGCTTCTGAAAACTTGTGAGAGTACAGAAATCATTAATTTATGAAAAGAAAGCCAACTCTAGGATAACAATAACAACTAAGAAGTGTTATCCCTCCAATAATTTGAGATGACCATCTCTTACAATCAGCGCGAATGATTTAACTATTTTTAACAAGATTTACTCACACAAGTTTTTCAGTCAGCTTTTCATATGCAAGTTTCTGAAAAAAATTAAGCCAGCTTAATTGCCACTTGTATGCTAGTAAGAACATAATCCAAGAAATCTAAATATCGAGGTGTGGGTGCAGATAAGATATGCTGAAAAATCTGACTATACTTTAACATGCTAACGCAACCCACTAATACATCTCCGTGAAATGAATGATTCTAACAGCCTATCATTGCTAATCAGCTTTACTTCTTTGTGGAAAACTTACTGATTTTAATGATAGGTTCTGGAAACACCTTTTCCACTCTCATGTTTCATATTTCTTATGGCTAATTCACCACAACAAGCATTATTGAGATATTATTTATCTTTTCATTTGTTGATGTATTTTTCTCTTATTTCAGTCTCTAATATATAATTTGCTCAAACATGTTTCTCCTCTTATATAAGAGAACCGGAGAGCTTCATGAATAAACAATTCATTCATCTCTTTCAACGTGGCATCAAAGCGAAGGTCATAGATTGGAGTTTTCATACCCCAAACCCTATCCCACCTACTGTCATCTTCTCTTTCTCCCATGTGGCTCGACATTCTACACTGCGGATCCTTCTCTCTGTTGCAGTGACATGAGATTGGCCCCTATACCAACTCGATGTGAAAAATGCATTTCGTTATGGTGACAAGTAGGAGGAAGTCTACATGCAACCGCCGTCAGGGTCCACTGCTAAGGGAGAGTGCCACATGATGTGTAGACTTCACAAGGCTATCTATGGCCTTAAGCAGAGTCCAGGAGCATGGTTTCAGAAGCTCCCGGACTTGATAGAACAACAAGGGTTCATGAGGTCGATCGCGTATCACTCACAGTTTGTTCAGAGGACTCAGAGAAGTCCAATTTCTATACAAGTTTATGTTGATGATATCATTGTTACAAGAGATGATGCGCAAGGCATTGGTGCAGCTAAGGATTTCCTTGGTCAAAAGCTCGTAACCAAGGACCTTGGCGATTTTCCTTGGATTTGAGTTTGTCTGGAACCAACGAGGCCTTGTTGACCCAGAGGAAGTATGTTACAGATCTTCTCGCTGAGACAGACACATCAGATTATTTGCAAGCCATTACTCCCATGGACCCTAGCATGAAGTTATATGATGATGACGAGGTAGACAAGAGGAGGTACATGGAGCTCTTTGGAAAGCTCCCTTATGTTACCATCATCAGGCTAGACATATCCTCTGCATTTAGCAGAGTGAGCCAGTTCATCAAGCAGCCCAGACAGACACATATGGGTACACTCCGTATGATTATGAGGTATCTGAAGATCTCTCATGGTACTGGACTTTTATTTAGTAAAGGAACATCCTTTGTTGTTACATTATGCATAGATGCAGGCTATGCGATATGTCCCAAGGACAAGAAGTCTACCTTAAGCTTTGCAGTGTTCATATGGAGCTCATTGGTGCCATAGAAGATCAAGAAGAAGACAATGGATGCTAGGTTGAGTGCAAAGTCAGAGTACAGAGCCATCACACATGGGAGAACATAGATGATGTGGATTAGATTTGTTCAGACTGGCCTAGCTATTGAGGTGCCTCTTCCCATGCATCTCCAATGCGACAACCGGGCTCCTCTTTTCATTGCAAACAACTATGCCTTCCATGAGAGGACCAATCATAAGGTCAACGGTCATTACACTCATGACATGATTCAGAAAGGTTTTATGTCCACCTTTCGTGTTAGCTCAGGAGAACAGACAACATATGTGTTCACCAAAGTCCATCGCCAGAGGACTATTCCAGAGATATTGTTCCAAGCTGAGCATGATTGATATCTATGCTCCATCTTAAAGGGGGAGTGTTGAGATATTATTTATATTTCCATACGTTTATGTATTTTCTCTTATTTCAATCTCTATTATGTGGTTTGTCCAAACATGTTTCTCCTCTTATATAAGAGAATCCTAGGTCCTCATAAATAAACAATTCATTCGTCTCTTTCGCAAAATTGCTACCACAAAATCTTTTGCACAAAATCTTTTGCACAAGAGTGTCTCTCTTGCACAAATTGCTACCACCTTTATAAAGTGAAGGAAGAGAGTATGCATGTGATCTCGATGTATATGTTTAAGATGTTGGGGACCCACAGTGAATTATCAACTTTCAAGACAATCCTTAAATTAAATCTCAAATCTCTAAATCAGGAGGGGAGAATGTTGCTGGCAAAGATTGCCAAGATATTGTGGTTTATCTGGAAAGAGAGAAGTAGAAGAGCCTTTTGAAGGATAAGAAACCCAATTCAACGCTCTTTTCTTGAGATAAGCCAATTTCTTCTGTTCCATGTTTCAAACTCATAAGTTTTTTATCTCTTATATTTGCTTAAGTTACTCTATGTTCTTATCGAGATCTGGCAACTCCCTCGGATTTTAAAGCTACACCTGACCCTGTTATGAATCATGATGAATGAAGCTCTGGAGGAAACGAACGCCGCTTCTGAAACCTTAAAGAAATGATCGTCTTTGGAACCCAGCCTGCTTTGGCTAAATAAAAAGAACTTTACTCATGGTATGGATTTTATGTTATAGTTGTTGGTGTTTTGATCATGACAAACAGAGATCAACAACTTTTTTTGGTTATGTTTGTCATCTAGGAATGCCCCCTCCTATTGGCACATCTTTATCAGGCTTGCCGTATGGGGCTTCTCTTTTTGTTTCTATTTGTGTGTGCGCTTTATCGCGTCCCTCATATTTTAATGGATTGAAACTGTGATCTTTTGTCAAAATAAATCAACTTTACATTTTTGTAATTATAAAGCATGATCCAGCTTCTGAGAATGACATTACCTGAGCGGCGGGCGAGTCGGGTGCCGCAAGCAAGACAGCACAGACAGCACCAAGGGGCGCGATCGTGAAAGAAACACCCTTGGGGGCCATAACTTGGTCCAGTCTACCCAGCAGAGCCATTGCCAGAAATGCACCTGACATACATGAGTAAACATATTGCCAATTCACAATGTTTTGAAATAGTTATGGCCTAATTAATAAAAAAGAGTGAAGTCTATAAAAAAATAAACATATTGCCAATTCAGCAAGCAGACGCTGTTCTAGCGTGTCGATTACCCGTGTATGTTGTTGTAGCCAACCGTATTTTTCGTGTATTTTGCATTAAGATGGCACACCTTATAGACATCATATTCTCGATACGGTCGATCCAAATGCCAAACTGTGTGACTATTCTAATATATGAATATAGTCGTATAACTGACCCATATGATGCGTGTATAGTTAAGATAATCTAAAAAGTATTCCTTTTGTTATATGTATCAGTAACAAGGGATGTGGGATTGATGACCTGCAGATGGCCAGATGACATCGCTGAGGGAAATCTCCAAGTTTCCGGGCTTGACCGGCGGTCGCCAGCTCCACGGGGTGCCTCCACGAGCATCACCCGCGGCTGCTACGGCAAACCTCCTCCTCCTCCGAGGACATCTCATGATGACATTAGGGCTTTTGACAGTGAGGGAGGAGGAGGAAGCGAGAGGAAGTGGAAGAAGCGCGATCAATCTGCTGCTCATCATCTCCTGCTGCTAATTTGCTTGTGAGATTAGAGCCACCAATCACCAGATTCTCCGCATGTTGTTGGTTCGAGATGGACTCTCCGATCTCTCGGGAGCCGAGCCAATCCCAAGCGCTCTCTCTCTCTCTCTCTCTCTCTCTGCCTCTTGGGAGCCTCAAAGGTGAATCTACCTCTTTGTCATCCCTGGGCGGCCATCAAGAGCCGCATATACCTAAGCAGTGATTAAATGGGTAAAATGGAAATGCCTTATGGCGAAGTTAACTTGTTCTTCTATCCTATTTTTCTTAATTTTTATTTTTTTAAATGAATTCGTGTAAATTCATCACTATATCTATATATTATGTCATTCAAGTTTTACGCCCTTCATGTAGACAATCTTTTTTTAATGGTTGTAGAATTGTTGAAATCGACCCCGTCTGGATGGAGGCCGGATGAGTCTCTGTTTGGCCCAACCCGGGGTACCCTTCCTTCCAAACATCCCAATCCCAAACAGGATAGGGAGTATGCACCCAGGTGCATGTAATTCTACATGCACCCAGGCCTATAACTCTCAAAATTTTTACTTTTCCGAAAAATACCGCCATGTATATTCATCTATATATTCCTCCTATAAGTCATTCCAATTTCATCAGAAATAGAGACTCCTACGTTCTCCATCTAGAACACATTATTTTAACGGTCTTAGAATTGTTGTAATCTACCTGTTCTGGATGGAGGACGTAGTGGTCTCTGTTTCTGACGAAATTGGAATGACATACAGGAGGGATATATAGATGAATATACATGGCTGTATTTTTCGGAAAAGTAAAAAAATTTGGGAGTTATAAGCCAAGGTGCATCTAGAATTACATGCACCTGGGTGCATGCTCCCTATCCTCATATATATATATATATATATATATATATATAGAGAGAGAGAGAGAGAGAGAAGTGATCCTATGAGAGCAAAAAGTTGTGAGAGCAGGAGAAGAATGATTCTGGACCACATGATTCAGTTTTCTCTCTCTTGGTCTTCTCTCTCCTGGGTGAATCATGTGGTGCAGAATCACCCTTCTCATGCTCTCACAATTTTTTGCTCTCGTAGGATCACTCATCTCTCTCTCTCTATATATATATATATATTACCAATTTTGGGGAGTAAAACTAGAAATCCTCATCTTCTTCCACATGTTCCTGAGCAGGCGACGTTGAGAGGAGAAGGCGATGTTTGTAACCTCAAGTTGGATTCCTCAACTCACATCCCCAGATGGGTATTGTTCCTCCTTCTAGAGCAACAACTGGAAGAGAAGGCAATGCAATTGATGATGGGGGGAGCTTCAATCCTCGATGGGTTTAGGGCATAGTAGCCCTGATACACAGCATCTCGCTTAGGCGGCCACTCTACCTCCATCTCCTGCTCCACCTCCACCGACATGCATCGCCGCCCAGGGGAGCTCTACTTCTCCAATGAAAGGGCTCAAGATTCTAACTACGACTCTGATGGTGGATATCGACAGATTGTTGCTGTGAGGGGTGAAGGGATGGTATCAGAGCTCCTACTACTGTGCGAGAAGTTCAGTTTGTGGAAAATTGATTGGTGGGTGAAGGGAGGAGGAGGAGGAGCAGGGGGCAGAGTTGGTTGGGGAGGGGGAGGAGGAGGCTGAAGAGTGAGAAGAGGAGGAGGAGGAGGGAGGTGGAGGTGTCTAGGGTATGGGAGGAGGAGGAGTAGGTGGCAGAGGAGGAGGAGAAGGGTGAGGAGTTGGTGGATTGACCTTTCAACCTCTTTTTTTGATTTAGTTCCCCTTGCCCCCAAACTTAACATATGTTGCATTGAGGATGGACAACAACTAACCCAAGGGGCACATATGATCATTGTGGAAGAAGTCTTCGGCACAACTAATATTCCAAAAAAGGGAGGGGTATAACTGATATTGCAATATCTCGTAGGGGCACAGCTGATAAAAATCTAATAAAATATGTACATATATTTTTAAAGTATATTTATATACATATTATATCATAAAAATATAGAAATTACAAAAGAGCATTTTAAAACAAAAGAGAAACAAAACAAGGAACTTTGATTTATAGGTATGTTACGCATATAATCCTTGAACATTGATTTTTAAACCTATATTAACCTAATTTATAAAACCAATAAAAATCTTAGTAAGTTTTAAATATTTTTTAATAAATTAATTAAATTCCAAACTATGTTAAAAGTATACAAAAAATATGAATAAAAACAAAAATCCAGAAATATACATGTATTTGGATAAAACATCCCTATTAATTTCTACATGACAAGTATGGATATCATTTGTTTACAAAAATGTAGAGAATTAAAATTTCTGTTGTTTTCATTTTTGAAGTTTTTTTTTTTCAAATTCAACTTCCCCTTTTTGTTTCTTTCTAATATTGATTTTTAGCCCTTAAATTTTCATGTTGGCACCATGTAACACCACAAGGATTCATCCCCTGCCTCCAACCGTATGGTCAGCCCTACCTCACCTACTAGGGTGCGTTTGGTTGCTGGGTTGGGTTGGGTTGAGGTACCCCTGTGAATAGTAAACTGTGAGGAGGATTGAGAGGGTTGGAAGGAGGGGTACCCCGGGTTGGGAAAACCCATCCATGCCCAACCCTGCAACCAAACGGAGCCCTATAGTTGCGCCTTCACCCATTCCCCTCCCGCCCACTCACTCATCCATATCCATTGCTCTAATCACCATTCTACACACACCTTGATCCTCTACCTCACCCAAAGGACAACTCCTCCATCATCTTCCTATTTCTCTAGCTATAGCCCATCAAAAATCCCCATTTGATTTGCGTGCAAGGTCAATCCTGAGAACCACCTCATGTTCCTCTTCTTCCTCATTGATTTGATGGTGACATCAACAAAATCTGGACAATATCATCTTGTCGCAAGAGAAAGACGTTATTGGAGAATGGATCCAAGGCCCTAAGGCCCCGTTCGGCAGCCGGTTTACCGGCGGGTTAGTGGGGTTTACCCCCCTTAACCCACATCTCCTCTCTCTTCGTGGGCCTCATTTTATTCCTTTTTTAAAAAATTAAATAAATCAATTTTAAATCATTAATCCTACCAAAAAATAATATATTATACCATCATATCATATAAAAATTATAAACTACTCCACTTTACTCACTTTTCCAAACTTCAATACAATCACATCACAATAACTACTCACTTTTTCAAATTCCAATACAATCATATCACCCCAAACCCACTTCTAACCCACCCCCAGTTTAACCCTCTATCCAAACACCAAAACAAAAAAACGGATTACCCTCTACCAGTTTAACCCGCCTTAACCCGCCAACCAAACACACCCTAAGGGTCAATTTGGTTGCCAGGGTATCCCGTGGTACCTTGGCATACCCCAAGCTCCAACCCTACATTTCTGGGTTGGGATTACTTGTATGGACCATACAATTTCTTTGGTATAATAGTTTTTAACATTGTTCAAATACACTTCTCAACGTAAAAACATATTATAATAATAAAAAGTTAATATAACACATAATCAATGTCACATAACATCACAATTATCATTCCAAACATCCCAACCCTCCAAACAGTTACTATTCACAGGAGGGTACCCCAACCCACCCCAACCCAGTCCAACCCAGTAACCAAACAGACCCACAGGCTGCGTTAGAGCTCAACTTTGTTTGACTTTTAGCGACGACAATGTTCCTCGGAACACCTCCCACAAGTACCTCTGACCACCATTCACCAAGTTCTATCACCGTGCGTGCATCTTGTTTTTCCATATTTCCAATTCCATCCTTAATTTTGTAGATCAGGGATCTAAGTTATTGTCGTCTCAATCCTGGCGGTCGACTACTTCCATGTTCCTAAAATCACATGGTCAATGATGCTAGGATGTAAATTAATATAAATATATACATATCTTCTATCATATCCATTTTATCCATTTTTTAATTTTTTATCCATTTAAAATGATATATAGATGTAAATTGCTCTGATATTGATAAATATATTTATACAAATATATCCAACTTAATACATAGATATAATTGTTAATATGTTTATAATTGTGTGAAATATAATTTTATATATTTTTCACTATATTTGATGTATTTTTAGAAAATAAATACATTTAATATATTGCTTTCATGTTTAAAACATCCAATGCACATATTAAAGATAGTTTATAGAGTGATATAATATCATCGTATCTTATATTTTGTTTTATATCCATGTTTTTTTCAAATATATTGTAGCTCATTTTTTTATATCCATCAATATTAATATTTGAGTATGTATTCATATTTCAAAATGGATAACGATATGATAAAAGGTATATATGTATCAATATTTGATCATTTGCATCCTTACAAGGAAAGACCACATTTGAACCTAAAACATGCATTATTCTACTTTCTAATAATGGATGATCTCGTAGGGTCTCTGGAATGATGTGAAGATGTTGGAAGATTGGTAGTCAATCTTGGATATCATCATTGCTTCCTATAGTTGAGATATTCGATCATCTATCTTTAGAAAGTGGGAAAGGGTTCTTGACCATCTTTTTTTTAGCTTCATGCAGTTAATCCACAACCTCATGGAATCATTTGTTTTCTTCTTCTTCTTCAAAAGACAACTGTTGGTCCATAACATGAAGTGATGGATCATATGATTCCCTTCTTTAGTAGTGTTTGAAGTTGCACCTTGAGCTCCTTAAGCTCGATATGTACCATAGACATGGAAAGATGGAATCGGTTAGGTGTTAGGCCATAAGGTGATCATGAACTTGATTCTCTCTTCAATGGAAGTTTAAGCATTGTTTGAGAACATATAAAGGAAATAATCTTAACGCTCTCAAGCATTGAATCGTGTCCTGATGAATCAACCATGTAGATGTGGTAGCCTACACATATATGATTAGGAAAACATTATTCCCTTAAGGCAGAGTGTAACACTCCAACCCCAAACATAGTACCACATGGAAAACTTACAAAGTGTGGGTGTGGTATATAAGTGATGGGAGACTACTTGACAACTTGGGCTTAAGTATTTTGGATGGTTGTCAACGGGTCCATTTGAGCCCGAACCCAACAAGTTGTCATGACCAGTTTTCTTCAATAACGGACCGGGGATCTAAGCCCGGAACGTTACACAAAGACACATACAACTTTATTGTTTGCACTATACCAATTATAATGGAAAACCAACACTCCCATAAAATATAAAACCACCATATTTTTGAAACAATCTAGGCACATGGGGTGCATCTTGAGCCAAACCGTGCCTATAATCGTGGCAAAATCTTCTAACTGGATCGGAAAATAGAGCTCAAATATTTAATGCATGTCAATCTATATGGCTACATCCTCAACCATGATATGTACATAAGAAAATGACCTATATCCCTCTTGGTGTAGTAGGAGTCTAGAATATCGATGGTGCCTTAATCAAAGTATGCAATAAATGATGCCCAAGAAAGGAACTTTTGGATCTTAAATCAATTAAAACATGTAAAGGATGTATGTATATCAATACTATATATTCAATGAAAGAATAAAAAGTATAAGCATTACCTCGTGGAACCATAATGGGATACTCTTACAATGGTAATGTGCTCAAACATGCGTTGTTGAAGGTAGGACGAGCCTATGGGTGTTAGAGGTCTCAATCTCTATGGCAATGGTCTAATCGCTAAGAACACTTGATTAGTTGGTTACTCTATTAGGTAGCGTTCGGTTACCGGGTGACCCTCCTCTTGGGAGAGTTTACCCCCCTTAGCCCACATCCCCCTCTCTCCCCGTGGATACTATTTTATTCCTTTTTTAAAAAATTAAATAAATCAATTTTACATCATCAATCCTATCAAAAAATAATATAGTATACCATTATATCATATAAAAATTATAAACTACTCCACTTCTACTCACTTTCCAAACTTCAATACAATCACATCACAATAACTACTCACTTTTTCAAACTTCAATACAATCATATCACCCCAAACCCACTTCTAACCCACCCTCAGTTTAACCCTCCATCCAAACACCAAAATCCAAAAACGGGTTACCCTCTACCAGTTTAACCTGCCTTAACCCGCCAACCAAACACACCCTTAAGGTATGCTAAATGTATTAGTGCGTAAAGGGCATCGAGACATAAAATAGCCCAGTTATTGGCACATGTAGCACATGCTATCACTTAACTAAGACAAGTCTTATCATGAAACAAAACAATATCCTCCTCAGTTCTACATCTTTATGCGTGCAACAATATGCAAGAAGAAATCATAACTAACTCATTAGATTTTCATGGTAGATGATGGTGTATACCCTCCACCTGCAGGTGCGGAAGTTGTTGGTTGTAAAAGAAATTCCATGGTACTAGGATAAGTCTTGGAGGCAAATTAACCTTTGCAATTACTAGGATTGTTAACTCTCATCCGCATGGAATGCAAGCTGCGTTGAGGGAAGGTTAGGGCGATAGCATTCCTTCTTCTTTGAGAAGAGTCGCCCGTGGTCTCTTCAATATGCTCTTTCCTTATGACTCTCCTCCTGTTATCGGATACAGGTAGACATATGAGTATGAGGTGCATTCGCTATGACCTTAGGGGGTAAGAGGTGGGGAGGAAAAAGATGCAGCAGGAGCTGGGGGTTAAAAGCGAAAGAAAAACCGGATAACATAGTTGTGCTTCACATTTAAGTTGTGAATCTAACTATCTCCTTAATTGAAATAAGGAAAAAGTTTATGAGTTATTCTTACACTTCATCGTTAGGCCATGGAAGAACATGGTCATGTTCTCAGATTGGTAGGTGGGGGTTGCAATGTGTGAAGGACATCTCCATTTATATCATGATATACTCATTACATTTATATCACGATATATTCATTAGTTGTCATTAAACCTTTCATTAGTTCAACAAGAAGCCTCCTTTGGTCTTACAACTGATGTCATATGTACAAATGATCATATGTCACGCACACACCTCAAATGATAGGCTCTAGTATGTGCTATTAGGTAAGAACCATCAACACTTGGAGTTGTTAACGACATAGTACATATAGAAGTCACCCATGTGTGCTTAGAGTATGGCCCACTAGTCACCCATGTTAATGGGTGACCACTGGGAGGGAACTAATGCACGCCCGCTATGGCTTGTGTCTAAGCCAGCTGTGTGCACATAAAGGGCGGGCATGCGTGTGCACCCGCCGCTTGGGAGAGCACTAGGAGATTATATGGCAAGGCTTTATTGTGCTCGTCGATCCCATGTTTTTTTGTAGCGTGGATTATACCAAAAACATTGCACACTTGGTTCATCGAAAGCTACGCCTCATTTGATGCCGATGTCCCAAGTTGGGGCACATTGAACTTCCAATGAGAATTATATGTTGTCTATCCTTACGATGAAAAGAAGACAACCGCGGTGGGTGTCGCCCTCATCCTCACGAGAGGATTGTTAGAAGACATCCTCCTAATGGATGAATTTCTATTATATTATGATATGACGTTATTATATGTCTTGTAATTGATGTCTAAGTGAGAGCATTGCCTAATATAAGGATCTACGCAAGAATGCATGGTTTTGCACAATTTTTATTGCATTAGAATACCATATAAACATTTAGAGAGACAAGAGATATATTTATGAAAGTGATACTATTCTCCTAAGAACCCTTGTGAAAGTCAATAATCTTAAGCACTATGTTGTTGACAGGATAAACCAAGCATGTATTAAACAGAAATCAAACGGATTCCAATGGATTGACAGATCAATATTACAGATTATTAAGATTAATAACGTGCAAATCCAATCCATTATCCGATTACAATAAGCAAACCAGAATCGATTAATCAGACGGAAACAAACAAATGGGCGTGAACCAGAAAATGGAAAGCAATAAATAAATTGCGGCAAACAAAATACAAGAAAGATAAGGTTAGATATCACCGAAGCGTCCATGAAATGGACTGTCCTTAGAGAGTATTTCGCCCCAACAATACCGGTGTGTTGGGTACTGGCGATCCGCTCCCAGGATACGACGGTTCACGATCGTCGTCCGCGCACACCGACGAGACTGTCCTCGAAAGCACCTCCGAGAACTTGCGTCCGAGAAGAAACATGTCGCAGATGCGCGAGAGAGAACAAGAGTGACGGCGGGTGGAGTTATCTTGCGAGTGAAGAAAACGACGTCGGGTGAGGGATACAAAAAGAAGAGCTCGCGTGCCCTAGCGCGCAGTCCCTTCGATTTCAGAAAACGTCCCTCAACGAGCGTGTCCTTTCGAATTCCAAGATTGCGGCTAAGTCGAGCCGTTTGGATCAACTCCGATTCCCAATACGATCGAAATTAAATTAATCTGCTTGATTAATTTAATCGATCAGCCAAATGAAACCCGCAGCAAAAGTATCGAGATCCGAGATCCGAATTGACTCTCCCGAGCCCGAGCCCGAGCCGGAGACGGAGATGGAGCAGAGCGCGCACGCGCGCGCGCGTGTGTGGTCCTCCATTCCTCCTCTTTACTATTGCTACAAGAGCTTGGGGTGTGGACTCATATATAAGTTCACCAAAAGTTTAGATCTCTAAGGTATGGTACTAAACTTTAACCCAAACTCAACCATGTTTCAAATTTGGGAGTTCCCAACTTTCCCTCCAAACCATTTGGTTTCCCAATTGAAACCAAATTAATGCCAATTGTAAATAATAGGTTTTCCAATTAAAACCTAAATACAAATTTTAATACAACAATCCCCCACAAATTCTCCAATTTGAAAAAGAGATTCAAAAGGATTTAAGAGACTTCTTTCAACTGCCCACACTTTGCTTTCAGTAAAGGTACCATTCGATTTGAACCTCTACCTGAGTTTACTACTTTTACTTTAACAGGAACGAAGTGAACTGCGTCTTGAACTTCAGACCTTAGTGTTAAAGTATACGGTAGAAACAACAAAGCGTTGTTCTTCGTGCAATCTTCAGGGTTGGTGCTCTTGAAGACCATACACCCTTATCCTGTTTCATGAGTGTATTCAGGAAAGACCCTCTTCCTTTAACTGCGGCCCACAGTAACACTCACATAGGTGGCGTTCTCCAAGGATGCACTGCTAACATCCTGTCCAAAGGCTTCAACCCATTCAGAGCCTACGCTCTTCCTAAACTTGCAGCTTAAACGGCACTCAGGCTTCCAGGGATAGGACACTCATGCTTACGCATTTAGATTAGAGTGCCAACCAGTTCTCCAAACAGCTTGTTATTATCACATTTAACCTACTTTGTGGGATCTCCCCTCAGATAGGTTGGGTTGCTACTGTAGAGGAACTCCCAATGGGTCTCAGTCCCATCCCAAGCCTAGACTTTAGGATTAAAGATCTATCAAGTCCCTTAGTCAACGGATCTGTCGTGTTGTCTTTGGATCCAACAGAATCCACAGCCAACACTCCTCGAGACACAAATCTCTTAACGTCTTAAGTCTGATTTGTATGTGTCTCCTTGTTTTCTGATTGAACTTTGAACTCTTGATCTTAGCAATTGTGGTCATATTATCACAATGTACCAAGATCGCAGGAATAGGCTGACCTACCATGGGAATTTCAGACAGAAGTTCCCTTAACCATTCAGCCCAAGGTTTTTGAAACCGAACCGGGAACCTTGCTGAAATGGTCGGATCGGGTTGAACCATGTAATCAAACCGGTTCAACCGGATGATGTCATCATTATTTAAAACCGGATTAAACCGGACCGATGAAAAAAAGTGGTTGAACCGGCTAATCAAACCGAAATGAAATAATATATAATATAATATACACTTAAATATACTTGAAATATATATAAAATACATAGATAATGTATATATTTCACAATATACATAAAGTTTTTTTCTTATACACCATCAAATGTCATACATATCATATATATATATTATTTGAACTAAATGATGTACAACATGATAATAGTTTACTTATATTTAAAACCCAATACATGCAAGAAGTTGTGTTAGTATAGTTGGTCAGAAGTATCATATTGGTTACCAAAGGTCATGGGTTCAATTCCCATTATCAACAAAATTTTTAAATAGTTTAAAAATTAAATGCGGTTCAACTTCGGTTGAACCTGGTTAAACCGGGTCAAAAAAATAGGTCGAACCGGACGGGTTAACTAAAATTCGAACTATCGAACCGAACCGCCCAAAACCGATTAACCGGACCGGTCCAGGCCCGGTCCGGTCCGGTTTCAAAAACATTGATTCAGCCTCAATTCCAGTGGTGTCCAAAGCACACAGCTCGGTCTCAAAGGTGGATCGAGGTAGAATGGTCTGCTTCACAGACCTCCAGGAGACTACACCGCCTCCAAGGGTAAATACATACCCTGTAACACCATTACTCCCAGACTCCTCTATTTTCCCTATCCAGCTTGCATCATCGTATCCTTCTAGTACAGAAGGATGTCTATTATAATGCAAACTAAGGGAAATAGTTCCCTTCAAGTACTTCAGTACTCGATGTAGAGCCTCCCAATGAGTACGGTCAGGACAGCTAGTGTATCTACTCAGCTTTGCAATCGAGAATGAAATATCAGGTCTCGTGCAATTTGCAAGATACATTAAACTTCCTATCACTTGTGAATACCTTAGCTGGGCTACAGGTACTCCACTTTTATTCTTAAACAGCGTTTTGGATGAGTCAAAAGGAGTGCTTACAGCTTTGCAATCTTGATATCCAAATTTCTCAAGTACCTTCTCAACATAGTGAGATTGAGACATTACAATCCCATCAACTGACCTTGTCAGTTTGAGACCCAAGATCACATCAGCAATGCCCATGTCCTTCATCTCAAACTTGCTACTCAAGAAAGCCTTAGTCTCATTAATAATCCTCATATGTGATCCGAACAACAATATGTCATCAACATATAGGCACAAGACAATACACTCATCACCTTTTACCTTGGAATAGACACACTTGTCGGATTCATGAACCTTAAAGCCACATTACAAAATAGTCTTGTCAAATTTTTCATGCCACTGCTTTGCTGCTTGTTTCAATCCGTAAAGGGATTTGACAAGCTTGCAAACCTTTCCCTCATTCCCAGGAGTCACAAGTCCATCAGGTTGATCCATATAGATCTCTTCCTCAAGATCGCCATTCAAGAAGGCGGTCTTCACATCCATTTGGTGGATAAAGAGATCATATACAGATGCCAATGCTATGAGCATCCGGATTGTAGTCATCCTAGTCACAGGGAAATAGGTATCAAAATAATCGATACCTTCCTTTTGCCTAAAGTCCTTGGCAACTAATCTGACTTTGTACTTTTCAATTAATCCGTCAGGTCTAAGCTTTCTCTTAAACACCCACTTGCACCCAATGGTAGAGCACCCTTTAGGTAAATCAACCAACTCCCAAGTTCCATTAGCCATAATGGAATCCATCTCAGATTTGATGGCTTCCTTCCATTGTTTTGCTTCAGATGAAGCCATGGCTTCCTTGTAACTTGCGGATCACCCTCGATCTGGTAGAAAACGAAGTCGCTACCCAGATCCTTGACTATCCGAGGTCTTTTACTCCTCCTTGGCTCAATCTCTTCAGAAAAATCGTCGGGTTCAGGTTGAGTCTCAACCCCCACATTCGTCATCCTTTTCACTTGATCTGGAATAGATCCTGATGTAGAGGCACCCTCAATGATCAGATTCTGAGGAATCGCAGTCTTCAATGGGAAGACATCCTCAAAGAATGTAGCATCACGGAGTTCAACAACGGTGTTAACTTCTATGCCTGGTATCTCGGACCGAATTACCAAGAACCTATATGCATAGCTATTTTCTAGGTAACCTAAGAAGACCGCATCAACAGTTTTAGGACAAAGTTTCTTTTTCTTGTGTTCTGGGACTAAAACCTTAACTAGACAGCCCCACACTTTGAGATATCTTAAACTCGGTTTCCTATTTCTCTAAAGTTCAAAGGGATATTTTTCCATATGTCTTGGAAGCACCCTATTCAGAATATGGCAAGCCGTATTCAAGGCTTCTCCCCACATGTAGATTGGAAGTCCAGAACTCTATAAGAGAGCATTGATCATGTCAGTTAAGGTTCTATTTTTCCGTTCTGCTATCCCATTTGATTGCGGTGAATATAGGGTCGTAACTTCATTAATTATGCCAAAAGATTTGCATTGTTCATCAAATAAGTTAGAGGTATATTCACCTCCTCTATCTGACCTAAGGCGTTTAAGTACTTTTCCTGTTTGTGTCTCAGCCTCATTCTTAAATATAAGAAATTTCTCTAAGGCTTCATCCTTGGTTTTCATTAGATATACATAGCAGTATCTACTGCCATCATCTATAAAGGTGATAAAGTATTTCTTATTGTCTCGGGTCAACATACCATTAAACTCACAGATATCCGTGTGTACTAGATCCAAGATCTCACTATCTCTAGAGACAGACTGAAAAGACTTCCTAGGTGTCTTAGCCTGCACACAGATTTCACATTTTTGAGTTTTATCAATAGTGTGTTTAGGGATCAACTCTAAATTCATCATTCTTTTAATTGAATTTAAGTTTACATGTCCCAATCTACCATGCCACAGATCACAAGATTCTACATTATTCACAACATGAGACACAGAACTAGAACATTCAGAATTCAAAACATTCATTTCATTTATGTTTACTGAATCACATCTAATTCTAAATAGCAAATCAAAATCAGCCAAATAACCTTTTCAATAAAAAATACCATGTCTCAGAATAACAACTTTATTACATTTAAAGTTTAATTCAAAACCATTTCTAACTAAGATAGAGCCAGATAACACATTCTTCTTGATGTCAGGAACATGCAACACCCTATGCAACGTCCAGACACGTCCAGAGGAGAACCTCAAGTTGACTTGTCCCGACCCTATCACCCTAGCCGCAGAATCGTTCCACATCTTCACAGTCCCACCGCTGCAGGTCTGATAAGAAGAAAACAACGTTCCGTCAGAACATATATTTACATTGGCTCCCGTATCCACGAGCCACTCATTTGGATCATGGATATGATATAGTTCAGGTTTTACAGAGACATACCCCTCGCTAGTCCCGAGTCCCGTAGTGATCATGTTCACTTGTGGACTCCCGTCTGCAGCCTTAGGTTGAGCCTTCAAGGACGACGGATAGTCCTTCTTCCAATGGCCAACATGATTGCAGTGCCAGCAGGGTTTATTCTTTGCCTTTTTCTGGACCTTGGTTTCATTTTATTGTTATTAGGACCCTTTCCCTTCTTATCCTTGCCGTTCGAGGTCGTGAAATTGACCTTAGCCTAAATATCAACAGGAAGCACATGTTTTTGTTTTCTGTGTTCCTCCTCTATGACAATTGCCACCATCAAGTCATCCATAGAAATCTTCCCCTTTCTGTATTTCAGGGCCATACCGAAGTCTTCCCACGACTTCGGGAGTTTTTCTATGATGCACATGACCTGAAACTTCTCTAGAAGTTTCATTTCGGCATCTTCTAAACCATGGAGCAGGAGTAAAAACTCGTGTGCCTGTTTCGAAACTGACTTTCCCTCGGCCATGGAAAACTTCAAAAACTTAGCTATGGAGTATTTCTCAATACCGAGGTCTTCGGTATTATACATCCGATCCAAGTCTTCCCATAGCCCCTTCGCAGTCTGCGTGGACGAACAGTATACGTCAAACAACGTGTTGGACAAAGCCAGATGCAACCATGACATATACGGTCACGTTCCTTCCACGCAGATTGCGCCTTCTGGCTATCGGGTGAGGGGTTTTCCATCTCCACCGTGGGACAGTCGGTTTCAAGCATCGAGATTAACCCTATGGTGGTTAACCAGATCTTCATGCGTTGTTGCCAACGGTTAAAGTTCTGTCCACCAAATTTTTCAGGCATATCCGTCATATCTACCCTCGATTTAAACATTGTTTTCGACATAGTTTTATAATTGGTTCCGGAAATCCTCTATAAGATTGTTGTTGACAGGATAAACCGAGCATGTATTAAACAGTAATAAAACAGATTCCAATGGATTGACAGATCAATATTACAGATTATTAAGATTAATAACGTGCAAATCCAATCCATTATCCGATTACAATAAGCAAATCAGAACTGATTAATCAGACGGAAACAAACAAATGAGCGTGATCCAGAAAAGGGTAAGCAATAAATAAATTGCGGCAAATAAAATACAAGAAAGATAAGGTTAGATATCACCGAAGCGTCCATGAAATGGACCGTCCTTAGAGAGGATTTCGCCCCCACAATACCGGTGCGTTGGGTACTGGCGATCCGCTCCCAAGATACGACGGTTCACGGTCATCGTCCGCGCACACCGACGAGACCGTCCTGGAAAGCACGTCCGAGAACTTGCGGCCGATAAGAAACAGGTCGCAGATGCGCGAGAGAGAACAAAAGTGACGGCGGGTGGAGTTATCTTACGAGTGAAGAAAACGACGTCGGGTGGGGATATAAAAAGAAGAGCTCACGTGCCCTAGCGCGCAGTCCCTTCGATTTCCGAAAACGCCCCTCAACGGGCGTGTCCTTTCGAATTCCAAGACTGCGCCTAAGTCGAGCTGTTTGGATCAAGTCCGATTCCCAATACGATCGAAATTAAATTAATCCGCTTGATTAATTTAATCGATCAGTCAAATGAAACCCGCAGCAAAAGTATCGAGATCCGAGTTGACTCTCCCGAGCCGGAGCCGGAGCCGGCGCCGGCGCCGGAGACGGAGCGGAGCGCGCGCACGCGTGTGGTCCTCCATTCCTCCTCTCTACTATTGCTACAAGAGCTTGGGGTGTGGACTCATATATAAGTTCACCAAAAGTTTAGATATCTAAGGTATGGTACTAAACTTTAACCCAAACTCAACCATGTTTCAAATTTGGGAAATCCCAACTTTCCCTCCAAACCATTTGGTTTCCCAATTGAAACCAAATTAATGCCAATTGTAATTAATAGGTTTTCCAATTAAAACCTAAATACAAATTTTAATACAACACACTATTCCATATTCCCAATCTTGTTGATAAAATAACACAAGGAAATGAATATAACCTTATGATTTAATAATATAGGTGATGCTTGGGTGCGATGGTTAACAATCCAAAAACATAATATGCTCGGAATCCTACATAATTGTCCACGGTCCATACTCCCGAATAGATAACAAACCAACTCACATATATTGAGCTAACATTCGGACTAGAAAAAATAACATGGAAATAGATGAAATATAGTAAAATACTTATTTATAGTAATATCAAGTATCTCATAACAAGAGAGAAAAAATAACTATAATGTCCATTGATAGAGTACATTAGAGACGCTCACAAAAACGTATCTCAGTAACATGTTTCTCAAATGGAAAGTACAAGTACAATAAGGGAGCATATGCTAGAGAAAGAATATATGAATACTTGAAGACTACTTAGAAAGTGCCATGTACAATACAAGTAAGTATTTTACTAAGCTCATGGCGTTAATGCTACAATGATGACTCGATTACACTTAGTGGACTCGATACAAAGTTAATATGTAATGCTTAAAAATAGCACGATTTTAGATAATTGTAAGATGATGAGTGTGATGATCGGAGCAGAGGTCTACTATTTCACAACTTGTGCTTAAACATTTAAGGTGGTTGCTAACAACTCCAATTATGAAAGCAACAAGTTACTAATGCCAACAATGCTCGATACTGGCTCGATTATAGAGACATTATAAAGTGAAAGTCATTATATTCTCCACCCCTTCAAGTTGTACCTAAAGAGAGTTTGATGAAGTTTATTAATGAACTTTAATGTGATCTTTAAGGAGAAGATGACATGATTTGTGCGAATCATTATAAACTCCTTTGAATTGTAGCTATGTCTATCGAGTTGAATGGGTTGAGTCAGTCCTAACTCAGACTCGAAGCCTATATCCCAACTAGCACTCAAACTTGGACTCGATACGCTTTGAGTCCAGGGTGATGATCCAAACTCGTTGAATTTGAGTTGACTCACATGCTTCTTAATGAGTTTTTTGTTGGTTAATTTATACATTTCTTCCTTGTGAACTTTATTTGACAAGTCAAGTTGAACTCGATAACAAGATCAACATCTTAGTAGAGAATTTTAGCTCCTTCACAAAATTCATGAAAATTATTTTATTTTATTTTAGGGATAGTCTTTTTTTCTAAAGAAAAGCTTTTAGCATTAGTCTTATGAATCTTACAAACACAATGGAAGGCTTTGGAGATTCCTATGTCCTTCTCTCTTTATAGTGATAAGGATCAGGATATCTTTTAAGCTCTCCAATTGGATGGAAATCCGAAAAATACCATTAAATGAAACGAAGGTCAAATACAACTTTCGAAGATGCTATTTCTTACTCTCTAAGCGGGCAAATCAACCATCTGTATTATCGACAACTAATAATGATAGGTCCAATTATGTACATTTACATATACATAAATTTATTATTGAGTCGAGTTTACACTCGAACTCAGCTTGTTATGACAATCATAGCTCAGACTCAAACTTAATAAGCTTGCCGCGTTCTACGGATGAATAATAAATGAATTGACATTAAGTCAAGTTCATCGAGTTCAAGTATTCACACACCCTTATCGGGGTTCGAACACGATTAATTAATGTAAAAGTAAATATGATTAAGTTTTTCCTTAAGTGACACAACTCAAGTGGCAAACCATATTAGTCATTGTAAAAGTAATTATGATAAAAAAAGGAAAAAGATGGGGAGGAAGAATGCTTCATTTTCCCAAGAAAGCTAATGAGGAGGAGATCTGGAACGCCGGACAGGAGCAATTGAGAAGGCCCCGGCGACCCGGAGCTCCGCCGGGGGCGTCATCTCCCGTCCTCTTCTCCTTCTCGATCAGAGATGGATCCCGATCTGGACCTGATGTCGTCCATTCTGCAGCCCCCCCAGGGCGACCCCGACCCCGATGCCCCCCTCGAGCCATACCTCAACTACGTCGGCTTCCGCCGCCTCCTCCTCCACCGCAAGGCCCAGCTTTCCCCTTCCTTCCGACGCAAGGACTGGCGCTGCAACGGCAGAGGCTACGTCGCCTATCGCAACTTCATCCGCAGGCCCCGGAACTGGGAGCGCTCCCACACCTCCAGCAGCCAGTCCAACACCCCCGGCAACAGGTTCGGATTCAAGTTAGATACTGGCGAATTTGTTTCCATGTGAATTTTATATACTCGAGGTAGCGCTTTTAACATAAACGAGTCAAACTCAGTAGATGCGTCCTCATAAAAAAGCAATTTTGATTAGTTACAAGGTTGTTGATAAGAATATAGTTGGCGTGAATCTTGTTGATCCAAAAAAACGGGAGGAATGTGCTTAAAGGTGGTTCTTGTATTTCCATGTCATCCTTTCATTTTCAGAAAAAGGAAAAAGTAGTTCTTGCATCTGCCAATTTTGAAGGCATGTGGACTAGTTGATGGGCCTATAGGAGGTGTTGGTTATTACAAGAAAGCAATTCAACATCTTCATGCTTATATGCATCTAAGTTTGTGTAGGATTTGACACGTCTGTTTGGAGGCAACAAATCCATGCATGCAGCTCCATTTAACGTGGAGTACACTTGATATGATATAATTAGATTTTATAGTATAAGTATGGACGTAAAAGTGACCTATTTGTTAGGTTTTCTTCAGTGAAACTGATTTGTTAGCTTCGTGCAACCATCCCTGTTACCCTAGCTCCAACATCGGGGTATGATAGTGCCTTTTGGGACAATCACTCATTTTACCCTAATGCCAATTTGATGAAAGAGGAAGAAGAGAGCCTAGTGCGAGTAGTTGACGTAGGCACATTGTCGTATCATTATAAGTCATTCTGTGGTGCGTTTGTGCGTAATTTCTTTCTTGATCATTTTGTACTCGTGTATTGCTGATCGGATATGCTGTGAGACTTGCTATGCTCTATGGATATGAATGTTGGCCTGTGAAGCATAGACATGTGCAGAGAATGGCTGTAACAGAAATGAAAATGCTAAGGTGGATGTGTGGACATACACACACACACACGTAAGGATCGGATTCAGAATGATGCAATCAGAAAGAAAGTTGGTGTAGCCCTGATCGAGGATAAGATGCGAGAAAACCGCTTAAGATGATTTGGTCATTTGCAAAGAAGATCAGCTGATGCACCAGTTAGGAGATGCGAGTGTTGGGATGTTGAGCCGGTAAAGAGAGGGCGAGGACGGCCCAAGAAGTGTTGGAAAGAAACTATACGAAGGGATCCTAGTTTTATGGATATAAGCCCGGGATTGACCCAATATAGATCTGAATGGAGGCGAAGAATCCATGTAGCCGACCCTACTTAATTGTGGGAAAAGGCTTTGTTGTTGTTGTATTGCTGATCGGATATGTTCCCGACACCATAGTGGTGCAATTTGAATTAACATTTACGTTAATACATTTTGTCTTATTATCAAATTTTGTTGAACTTTGATATTCAACTTTCATGTTACATCTACATAATGCTTATCCTGATATTTCTACTTTGTTGTTAGTGGGCGTTGGGCATCACCTCATGGTCCACTATCTATTTTGCTTGACGTAGATATTGGTGGTTCTAGCAGGGTATGATCTCACTTATAACATTCTTCTTAATTTACAAAGAACATTCCTTAGCTATGGAATCATTTGCCATTGCATGCTTTAATCCTGTTTTCTGGATGTAAAAACAGGATTTTCGAGTAAATTCAAGTGCCAGTCGCCGTACGAGTTTTGGTTCGAGCTTCAGTGATTCTGATCGTACAGTTCATTTTGTTGAACCTGCATATTCATTTGTTGGAATGCATTGCGTTTTTGACCGCTGCAGGTCTTCAGGTGATTGGAAGTAGAAACGGTGCAATTATTTTGTATTATAGGCATTTTTCTAGCTTATCATTGGAGACGGTCATTAACACAAAAATTAGTGTTAATCTTGCCTGATATGGTTGTTTGGACAAGGAAGCAGAAAAAAGTTCCATTTTATTTATCCACTTCAGAGCTCTAACTTTATGTTATTTCATCTGTTGCATCTGTTGAGCAGTTACCATTTTAAAGTTTGGACATATGAGCTCCGATTTACTTGCATATGGTGCATCTGATGGGAGCTTGACAGTTTGTGATATTTCGAAACCTCCATCCGTGCTCCAACACTTGAACGGTCACACTAAAGACATTACAGGTTGGACTTATTGATTGATTAGTTTTCTTTTCGCAATTGGAATTTTTTTTGCTTACAGCCTGCAAGTTGGCAAATGCTGCTAGTAACCTGTGCAGCGACACTTTACTTTCCCCTGGTCGTATTCATTATCTTATCTTACCTAGCATATAATTCTAATGATATAATTTTTTTAGAAAAGATTTATGCTCCATGAAAATTTCATCACTACATATATTGAGTAAGATTTATAAAGCTGGAATTTGTTCGCAAAATTGCTTCCTTCATATAGCTATTCTGCATTGTCGCCTTTCTTAGACGAAGAATTTTTTGTCATTTAATCTCTCCATTCACCTTTCGTGGGCACTGCATGGCGTCCTACCTAGAATCCTCGTTGTTCCACCCAGTTTGAAAATGGCATATCCTCTAAATATTGTCAAGAAGAAGAAGCTAAAGCTATTTTCAAGCACTTGCCGGAGTGTTCTCATATGGCTTCATCAAGTTAGAGGATCAAAGACTCTGTGAGTGATTCTTAGGACAAGTATGAGGTGATGGGCAAGGAAGACTGTAAACATTTTAAATGATTCGTCTCAGGTAGTTGCCAGGTAGGATTAATCTGGGGATAGAGGGTTAAATGGCTACTAAAGAATTGAAATTACTCGCTCTGTAATGATTGAGAAATGCTATAATATTTACTGTATATATGTTTGACAAGATCAAGAAAATGTCATAAATAATCCACTGAATAGTCATAAATAAACACTGAATAAACCATGGAAAAAAATGAAAGGATTATCTGAGAGAAGCATCTGCATGGATCAAAAGCGATCTGCCAACCTATGGGAGTAGAGATCCCTAATTTTGAACACTTTTTCTTATTCATATCTAATATACATAACTTATTTCATCTTAAGTTATGTGGTACATCACATGGTATTACATGATCTTGAGTTGGATTTCTTGTGCATTTATGCATTTCCAACATCACAAAAACAAACTACTCAAATCATTTTTCTTATTACACCCTCATTCTAGAACACGCCATTCATGGCTTGTCAATTCACCGCGGAGATGTATCCCTGAAGCCATTATCCAGTGGGAGACACAACTCTGTGGGCTAAGTACAAACATGACCAAGTGTGGACAATGCTCTTTACAATTAGGGATGAGGTGGTGGAAGAGGATGTTGTGGGGGAGGGGGGCATGACTGGAGGTGGTGGATGCTAAGGGGACTGCATGGGAAAGATTGATAGGTTTGGATCTTGGAGGGAAGGATCCCATTAGTTACAAAATGAATGTGATCTCTTGGATTCTATGGGGTCTAAGGGGACCCGACATGGCTTTATGGTGGGATCTTCACTAGGGTTGTGGCAAGTGGATGTTGTGTGCCTATATATAACTATCTTAAGCGAGTACGGTAGGTCTATCTGGGGCCTTTTCTTGGGTCTGAGGTTGATGGACTTCAGTGCGATCAATTCGGTTGATAATGCTAGTGGTATTATTGTGGGTTAGAATGGTAAGATCTTAAAACGTGGATGTGGTTCTCAGGCATGCTCTGGACAATGAAGAGGTGATGGCGACCAATATGTATGGTTTGTTGGAGCCTTTGTAGTGGCTTGAATTGTGGGATGATCCGAGTCTTGAGAGTCTCGATTTTTGCATATGCTGTGTCTTGTTGTGGGCATGCATTTCTATGTTATGCTTTTGGCCGATGACCTCCCTCCTTATATGGGTTTAAGACCAAGGTTCAAAATATCGATACCATATCGATCTGTGTTGGAGTATTTGTTATATGCGTCACTTGAGTAGATGGGTAAATGGATTCCTCCAGGATCCATTTACCACATCTCGTGGTTTAGTCCCACATCTACTGTGATTCTGACACCGCTTCATTAACATCTTCCTTCGCCAGTTCATATCTCTTTTCTGCCCACGGAAGTCAAATGCTGGAATCAATGTGGCTTGTCTTTTCACCTGACTGAGCTTGCACCTATTCAAAACTGAGGATACGATCAGAAGCGAAATACGTGGAGGTCAAAAAAGGGCCGAAAGACAGACTAGAAAAGGAGGGACCGGGGCAGTGAAGTGGCTTATCGGAATTGGCCAAGGTAAGCAATTAGCTGAGAGAGATGATCAGGGCTTACCACATGCTTTTTTTCCCTTGGAGTAGGGGCAGTGCATCTGTGAATGAATCCTTTGGCTTTCCCTCATACAAGGGAAGGTAGTACTAAACAAGTATTTTAATCTGACTTACTCTTTCGACTTCTACCTCCTCAAAGTCTTCTACCATATTTCAAATTCTTCCATTACAATGGCAAAC
This sequence comes from Ottelia alismoides, assembly GCA_037367405.1. Taxonomy (NCBI): domain Eukaryota; kingdom Viridiplantae; phylum Streptophyta; class Magnoliopsida; order Alismatales; family Hydrocharitaceae; genus Ottelia; species Ottelia alismoides. The sequence goes on from JAZKJV010000118.1 coordinate 136,875, forward strand.
TCGTGGATAGGGAACTGTACCAGCTACCTACCCAATTTCTTGTATCAATTCCGGGATCAATGATTGAACCATGCAAAATCTAAATAGTCTTTTTGGGATAAAGGAACAGATGACTCGATTTATTTCCGTATCGATATATGGGGGGGGGGGGCGCAGTATCTTGGACTGAGCTTGTGGTCACGTTTGTGAGGGAAGGTGGAGAGTCGAAGAAGAACCCACCACCCTGATATTTGATCCTGGACATCCCATCCCGTCGCTTGCGGTTGGCGGAGGCACGCATACGGAGTGCGGTGCAGGTTCTCTCTGAGCTCCTGGAGTAATGCGTCCCGGTCACTGAGCTCCTGCAAGACTTCGAGCGATTGAATCTCCGCTTTGATGTAGGAGATATTTAATGACTGGGAGGTGGCCGACCATAAACCGGGGGGTCAATGGATGAATGCCAATTAGTATTGAACCAGTACTCCGTTATTTCTCGAAAAGCCGAGGCCCCACTTGGTCCAAGAATGAGGGCGGTGATGACAGAAACAACAAAGGTAGGCCTTAATACCCCTATAACTAACCAAACGACATCGGTTTGGCCGAGGGGGACCGACGAATCTAATATAGTAATTAGGTTGATTTTCTTCATCATTCCAAGAGTCATTCCGCGGACTCATACTTGTTCTAGTACACTGAATAAAAGATGGACAGACTGGAGAAGACAAAATGGTTTGAAGCACAGGCAGAACCGGAAGCGCTCCTTGTTTCAAAGAGAGGAAGACGGGTTATTCACATGGAATTTGATGGTCAGAGGCGAATTGAAAGCTAAGCAGTGTATAAGGATCCCCCGGAGAAAAATAGAGATGTCTTCTACGTGACCCGTAAGTGGAAGTATCGACGTCATTTCATGGAGTCATTCGGTCTGAATGCAACATGAATCACATAAGCCAGATGATGGAACGAGGAGACCTAGGATGTAGAAGATCATAACATGAGCGATTCGGCAGATTTTGATTCAAATATTTCAACTCATATGGTATGACTAGTGGCAACACAGGACCTTATCCATTTGATATCCGTGAGCGGAGAACAGTTCCAGTGGGGAGCATGCGATTGGATCCACGATGGCAGGCCATTTCAGGACCATGAGCAGATGGGTTCGCACGGTGAGGTGTTGGATTGGTCTTGGAAGTATTTAGGGTACCCTGGAGCTTTTAGATGAGCTGCTTCATGCATTATCAATCTCTCAAGTCAAGTGTCAAGGAGGCAGTTTCTAATATGAATGCAGATGGTTCTTTTGGGCCTGATGATTTCCCAATTTCCTCTCAAGAATTCTGGGATGTAGTTGCAGGTGATGTTATGGAGCTAGTTGATGAGTTCAAGTGGGGAAATCATGGTTTTTAACTTGTGAATAGGCCAATAATTTTCCTTCTGCCTAAGAAGGATGTGGTAATTAGGATTGATGACTACTGTGCGACTGCTTTGTCGAATGCTACGTACCTGATTATGGCTAAGTTACTGGCTAGGCTAATCATTTAAGAAGGGTGTTATATCATATTATCTCTTTTGCAGTCAGATGTTCATTCTGGGTAGATATATGGACAGTTTGATGATGGCTATGAAGGTCATTGCTGATTGTGGGAGGAGAAAGACGAATGGATTTATCTGGAAGCTCTATTTCTCCAAGGCATATGATAGTTATTAACTGAAAATTCATTTCAACTTCTCTGTTCCAATGAGATTTTTCTTGAGATTTGGATCCAATGAATGAAGATATGCATTACAATTATATTGTTTCCATCATCGGTTAATGGATGTCATGAGGATGGCTTCTTCCTGGCCTAAAGGGGGTGATACAAGGATGTCTATTAGTACCCATGCTTTTCACGATTATGAAGGACACACGTTCAGTTATGATAAATCATGCTACTCACCGGGATTTCTTTAATGGGTATAGGCGGGAGGAGGTTCCAATCCATGTGCTCCAACATGCTGGGACACCATTTTCTTTGTTGGAAGGGGGGGGGGGGTGTTGATACAAGGGACAGGCATTATCAGTGGTGTTGGATATCTTAGGCAACATCTCAATGCTTCATGTGAACAACAACAAATTGGCTTTTGTTCCCTTTATCTTGTCGACGAATGTTATTTGGGAGCGCGGTGTTGTGTCGTCCACTTTGAGAGCAGCTTTACCTATTACATACCCGTAACTTCCTTTTTTTTTTACCTTAGGCTCAATAAGTTGGACTGGTTGATACTGATGAAGAAACTTGAGGGGAAGCTGGAGGGATGGAAAGCATCTTGCATTCTATGGGAAAGAGTTTGATGCTCCTTCGTACGATCCTATCTTCTAGTCCAATTTTCCCCTCTCCTTGCACTTCTTACCAGTTGGCATCCAGAAGCATTTGCAGATTCTCATGAGAAAGTTCTTTTGGGTGGGACTTGGGATAGAGGTCCAATGTCTCCTTTGTGGAGTGGGGCGATGGCTTTTCTCACTTATTGGGGTCTAAGTAAGATGTACTTGGCTTGAAGGAGATGAACATCTATCGTATTGTGAAATAGGTGATCAACATTTAGGGGAAAGGTAATGATCTTCTGTGTCAGTTCTTGCGGAAGATCAATGATGTCTCCATTAACTTGGTGGTTCGATGAGAGCAAGGTTTTAAGTACTGATATTGGCTCCATATCTACATGATGTTGATACGATATTTTGACGATATATTGCTGAAGTATCACCCATTTCGACACACAATTGTGAAGCTAGGACCCAAAAACACGAGAGTATCGCAATTTTGCTGACAATATCGCCCCATTTCAATACCGATATATTGACGATATATCGTGATATTCTGATCCATGGATGAGAGCCAGGATGTCGTCTACTTTCTATAATTGTTTTGTTTTGCCCAATGCTGCCCCTTTGTTCCAGCTTGTGTTGGAAGACAGGAATGGTTTTCGATTATGTGGCTTAATAATTGGAATAAATGTGGGGTGCTCGCATAAAGGTTCCTGAGGCTTTTACATTGGCAGAGGCTCAGGCAGCACGGGTGTCTAAGGTCAGGACCAATGGATGCTGGTCACCCACTTTCCGTGCTAGATATTTGGAACAAAGAGGGGACGGGTTCCTCTAGAGCGAGAACTTTTTAGGGGGGCTGATGACTCGTGCCTTCTATGCACCAATGGCCAGGAGGATATGGATCAATTTTTCTTCCACTATGAGAACTTCGAGGAGGTGCTGTTTGAGACGTCTATTATGGGGATCGACACTACTAGCTTCCAAGCCTTTTGGCATCCAGTGATCTCAAACTGGATATGTCTAGATAGAGATAGGATTATATGGTGGCAGCTATATGGGGGTTGTGGTTGGCGGTGAACATAGTAGTGTTTTATTATGATAGGTTCAATAATGAGGATGTGAGGGAACATTTCAGTGCTGTTGCAGAGTCTTGGCAAATGTAAATATTACTTGTTAAATATAATTGTAAAATGGACGAGTCTATATCTTTAAGGATGCCCACCCTTTATTTTCATAAAAAAACCCTAAGAAGGAGATTTACAGTGCCTTGCTTATAAATGTTGCAGAAAATTATTAACTTGGCTCCAACTACTTAAAGAACAGGAAGAGACACAGGTGTAGTCTCTTGGCTTTGATTAAAAAAACATGATAAGGATCTCCAGCACACAGTAGGGAGAAAACCATGGCAGGAAGTACAAAGCAATAACCACATAATGCATGCTTAATTATAGCGAAAAGTTTTTATCATGCAGAAACAACATTCGATTTATTTGGGTACCCTGGTTCTTGAAGCTCCGGCTTTGTGCAGGGTCATTGGAGGATTTTGGTTAATATGTGTTTTTATGGAGTTCCACCATACATTTTTTCTATAGCTTTTTTCTTGAATCAAGTCTGTATACTTACTGGATTACGTTTTTCATCGCCTTCTAGACGTTGCCATAACTCCTTTCAGTCTGACAAGACTCTGTATGCATGATGCACTCCGTCCTTTTTAACGTATCTTCTTCTGTGGATACCTTTTTCTGTGGACAATTAATATGCTTTTTCCTTCTTCTAATAATTAATTAAATTGTTATTTTTCATTAGCCTCTTTTGTCCTGAGGAATCTTGCTTGTTAGCTAGCATTTGAGTTGCTAACTACATTACAGATTTTGATTTTTCATCCAACAATCAGTATATTGCATCCACATCCTTGGATAAAACTGTCCGGGTATGGGGGATAGCGAAGGGTCACTGCATGCGAGTGATTTATGGAGTCTCTTCTCAGTTATGCATTCGCTTTCACCCTGTGAGTATACATCCACATTTTGTGTTATATTTATATGCATTTTCAAATGTCTTACCTTTTTGGCCATGGTGAAGCCTTGTGTAGCATATAAATACACACACTTTTATTCTGTTGAAACTTTCTGGATTTTTTACATGGATCCTACTGTAAAACAATTCATGTTACACACATATTCTTTTATTTACCTTATGCAATAGTGTTCCCACAAAGTTAACTTACCTATATGCAAATGTTGCTAACCTATATGATAATGTTGTTTCCATTAACTCCAAAATGTCGACCATCTCTGGAGGAAAGCATAACAAATAACTTGTTGAACCCTACTGATGTAGCAAGAAATCAGGATTATAGTTAAAGTTAGGATTTCTTTGGCTCTCTTGATTCCATCCCATTTGAGTCCTTTGCAATTTTATTTTTTTTAAATAATTTGAGATCATGTTGAAAAGATCCGACTGTCATGAGACAACATCTTAAATAGTATTTTTTTTAGAAAAAAGTACTATTTAGGAAATTGTCTCTGACTGTTTTACGCTGGCTGTCGGCTACCTAACGCAACCCTCCTTATTTTATCGGGCTTGGGTCCGGCCATGGCTGAGTTAAGCAAACATACAGATTTCGTTGGGGCGTTCCCTACTTATATAAGCTCGGTTTGGCCCAAGATAGATTTGAATGGAGGCGAAGAATCCATGTAGCCGACCCTACTTAATTGTGGGAAAAAGCTTTGTTGTTGTTGTAAATAATTTGAAATCAATTGGGTTTTCTAAAAATTTGCAGCGATAATTCATTTGCTTAAGTTTTCATTTTAGGAGTCTAGTTCAGTTTGTTAGGATTTTATTCATTTAATTATTTTATTCGGGTTCGACAAGAGAGACGAAAAATGAGTGGGAGCGAGGAGAGTGGAAGCGGAGGCGGAGCTTTAAGGGAGTAGGTCGGCATCCCTGGTGATTGTAGGGCTACCGTCTTAGAGGGGGAGGAAGGAGACGGGTGGGAGGATATGGTTATAGAGGATTTGGTGGGGGATGGCCCCAGGAGTCGCCTGAAGGCTAAAAAGTGGGCATCGATGCCTCGAGATGGGATTGTGAGATGGTGCTTATGTTGTGTAGCTTCTGACCATCTATCTTGGTCTTGCAAAGCTGTGGAGCAGCTATGTTTTCGCTGCAGGAAGCTGGGACATTGATGAAGAGAATGCACAATTAAGGGAAACTGGTTGAAGAAGACGACTATGTCGATGAACCTGGGTGCTGCAGAGCCAATGAAGATGTTCCCGCTAGTGGGTGTATTGCTGGGTGCGAAGTGAGGAGAACTTTCGTTGCCGCTTGCGATGGATGCACTGAAGGAGGATCCGCTGGATGGGCTGGTGGTGGGAGTCGGTGATGTAGAGGTCTTGCGAAGAATGCGGGAAAGGCTGGTAGTGACGAAGGAAGGAGGTATTTTGGTTGATGCGATTTGTTGCATGGAGGAGGTCTCTGCATTAGAGGTCTTTCTTTGGAGGAGGCAAGGGATGTGATTGGGGGAGGGGGGTGGAGAATGGTTTTCCATTGGAGTCGAGAGGGGCGATCTCATGGCAGGGGCCACGATTTCTCGATTGCGACGGTGGGGACGACGGATCGAAGTGGAAACTCTCAGTTGCGGGGGTTCCCTTAAGGTGCAGAAGGTTCGAAATTTTGCGGGAAGCTCTGAAACATGTGGGCGAGGTCATCGAGGTGCGCAACTCTGGCATGAGACCTGGAGAGGGCTTGTAGGTGGTGCTTATGGTGAAGGAGATGCGACCCCTATCGCCTCAGAGAGCAGTATTGTGGGTTGGATGGAGGACAATCCCCTTGTGTCCGCGAGTCCTCGAAATTGGTGGAGCTTCGGAAGTGGTAGAGCTGATGGCCAGAGATGGTCAAGGGAAGCGACTTGTGACAAGAAGCACGATGGTCATTGGCTTTGAAGGCAGTGATAGCCAACGATCGTTTTGGAGAAGCCCTAATGCACCACTTCCAACTTTTCGAATCACACACCGCTTGGGAGAATCCCAAATGACACACTTGATTTCTTGCAACACACGTCGGGCAGCGATTCTTGTATTATGTTCGGTTCGGATTTTTATGCAAAACCCGGTAAGGCAACCTGATCTGAACCCAATTTCGGGAATTACTGGGGCAAGCCCTTTCTCAGGTTTGTGATGCGGGGGTCCGACTAAGCGATACTCGAAACCCTTGATCCATGTTTGAGAAGGGCGGATCTTGGGCACTACCCTTTGCCCGATTGGGGGCACGAGTTTGGGTGCTTCTACAACTGTTTCGTTAGGGAGGATTCACAGGGCTTCGTGGGAGGCTCTAGTGTTTGATGCACCGTTGGGTCTTCAACAACTGGTGACTAGCTCAAGCTCAGGTGCGTTGCATGGCTCCACATCGGGATTAGGGACTGACCTAAAAGGGGCTATGACATCTCTTGAATGTAGGGCAATGGCAACGTTCTCCTTGTGCTGATGGCACCTCGAACGGTGTTGGACTTTGCGGCAATGATGGAAGGAGTGGGGAAGACTCCAGAGCTAAAACAAGATGGATCATCAGAGAAAGGGACTGCTTCCTCACACCGAGTAAATGATAGGGGGGGTGGAGCTCTGAGGAGCGATACAATACAAGTAGATTGGAACAAATGTGGATGGGCTGGCATCCGAGCTGGGGACATAGATGATGACCTTCTCACAGAAGCGTTGAAGGTCGAATACACATGAATGAGAGTTCGGGTTGCTCGAAAGTGATACCGTTCTGGTGGCCATTGATGGATGTTATGGTGGAGTAGGAAGTGCTATGATGAGGCCTGCGATGTCAGGCCAAAGGCAAGAAGGGGACGTGGGACGGTGTACTGACGTGTGATAGTCAGGTTGGGATGATTGCCGATACTGAGAAGGAACGGGGAAGAGTGGTGTTGATTGCTGAAGTAGACGGTGAAAAGGGGGTGGCTTGCACGATGGAAACAAAGAGGAATGGCATGTTGGAAGAAGAGAGGTACTTCGAACATGAGATTGCACAAATAGTTGGGGTGTGGATGGCAGGGGCATCCACTCGGTTGTCCAATGAAGCTTATATCGTGGAATGTAAGGGGCATGAGCTAATCAGATAAGCATTTTACGTTAGTTCCTTGCCAGCCAAGTGGAAAACGGACATCACATGCATATAAGAGACCAAAATGGATTCTTAGGAGATGTTGAGATGGAGCTCCACCTCAAGACTCCATCTTAATAAATTCAAAATTTTCCTAACAAATGGAAGCGCATGGGAATTAGTTGTGGCTTGGAATGGAGACATGCATGATTTAATTGGTGAGATGATCCTGGCTCATTCCGTATCTGTGGCGTTGGCAAATAAGATGGATCAATCTTGTTTCGTTGTGACCTCAGTATATGGTATTGTGGATGCTTATGCAAATATGATGTTGTAGGATGAACTGTGTTTGATTAGAAGGAGCTTTCCATAGATGGCTTGGATTGTGGCTGGGGATTTTAACGTGGCACTATACATGGAGGAATCATAATTTATCTGAGGTGTGTCGGATGATTGTGAAGTTATGAGAGCAGAGGGGGTAGGAGTAGGAGGAGGTGGAAGATGTACCTCAACCCCGGACTCAAATGGAGTCACTCTATCACCTGTAGGAGTGTAGTACATAATAGACTCAAAGAAGGTGACATCAACACTCACATAATATTTTTTCTGAACAAGATCAAAACAATGATAGCCCTTTTAGGTATGAGACTAACCCACAAACATACACTTGACCGGTCGAAGAATGAGTTTGTCACGTCCATGGTTCAAAAGATGACTAAATGCCACGCATCCAAAGACACACATAGTAAGGGAGAAGAGATCCTTTTCAGGAAACACTATCGAAAATGGGACTTTCTCTCCCAGAACTGAGGGCATCCGATTGCCCAAATAACATGCAATCATGACGGCATCACCCCGGAAGAATCGGGAACCTGACTTTAAATAAAGAGAGTCTTGGTAATGTCAAGGAGATGACGATGTTTGCGAACATTGTGAGGAAAACGTATAAGGCCTTGAAGGGCCCAATGGTGTTTGATCTTGGAGGGTGCGTGATAGAATACAGAAGAATATGTGATGAATCTGTGATTCATCACTCTTAAAGTTGAAAATAGAGCTTTGTCCCCAGGTATTTAGCATCATATTTCCCTTTATCTTGCATAAATAGCATTCATGCATCAATCCACAAAACTTGAATTTTAGCATCCATCTTTGCATTTAAAGAAGAAGCCCAGCCTTGTATGCAATCCATTTGTAAAACATCCACCTAATTACTTGTATTTTATCCCCTCCAAAAATAAAATAACACCTCCCGTAAGAATGTACACTATTAGTTAATAACATGAGGAAGAAAGTCAGAGTCCCCTCTTGAAAAATACCCAATGAAGCCCTAAACCCCTGGACCTCAGAAGGCCCATAACTCTCCCTTACCAAACTCCAAATTTGGTCTACTCAACTTCAGATGAATACACATCCAGAGACCTTCAAAATGAGACTAATTTCATTCAATTCGGAGCTCGTATGCAAAAGATGGATTTTTGGGCCTCCTTGTATACTATATGTATATATATTTGTATTTCTGTATTTTTGTATCATATTTGACCTCATCTCTGTTTTTGGTCAACATGAAACTTGTAGATCTCATCGAGATCTACAACTTTCATGTTTTGAGTTTTTCCAAATTCGGCTTCCTTTTCCCTCTAATTTCACTTCTCCTTTCAGCCACTCACAGCCGGCCACGTGGCACCCTCTGATTGCGCCACGCGACCTGCTCCCTTTAACTCATCCGCCCCCATCTCCAGCCGTTGGATCCCTTCTTGAACCAACGGCCAGAGTATCTCCACGTCCGCTCTTTTCCCTCACCGTCTGATCTCCATCAGGCTTCATCACCACCGCCCGTTGCCACCTCTCCCTCCTTACGCCACGTGGCGCGTTGTGCACCGATCAATCGCGCGCTCGCTGTTCCATCACCGCCGTCCATATCGCTGCGTCCTCAACCCTTCAATCATCGCCTCTTTCGCATCGCGCCCGTCCGCTCGTGCTTCGTCTCCAGAGCGACACGTGGCCGCTCCGCAACCCTCAGATCACGCAGCCTAGATCTAATCCACGCCGCTCCTTAGCGCCATTCTCTCAGCCGTTGGATCGCCAGATCCAACGGCCGAGACTTCGTCTTCTACCTCCAGACCGTCTCTCTCCCCCGTTCTCAATTTTGCGCAGCACCCGCCCCTTTCTATTTTCAACTCCACGATGACCACCTTCTCCGATTACCAACGCCACACGATGGAGCCTACTCATCCCTCATCCTCGCCAGCTCCCTCGCTCTTCACGACTACCACCAGAGTCGCCCCACGACATCCACGAACTTCACCTCCCCGCCATCCATGCCGTCACCCTCGTCCTATAAATCAACCCCCTCCAGCCACTTCCATCCCCATCCGCCACTACGGAGGGATTCCCCTAGCTCCAATCTTCCTATTGGTGACAACAATTCAGCAAGAAATAGAGCGACGACGGCTGAAATTCCTCCGGCGAGATCCACGGCCAACTCCGCCGTGCTGCAGCTACCTCCGTGAGCTGCACGAGCTCAGGACTCCTACCGACCTTCGAGTGGAGACCCAGAAGACTCCCCGTAGCTTCTAATCCCAGGTAGAATCCTCTATCGATCTCCTGATCTTCTTTTTATTTTTCCTTTGTTTTCTCCGATTAAATTCGCCCTCCACAACCATCTTCTCGCTCCACCGTTCATCCTTCGAGCTCCGCGACGGACCACTGATCATCGCGCTATCCGACGCACTTTACCTTCGCTCGACGCCAGCTCCGCCACCTCGGCGGAGCTCGCTCACCGTCCATCCCCACTCCTCCACAGGCCTTACGTTACACTCTGCATCACTCCACGGTCCCCACGCATGCTTTGGCTATCTGCTAACGTACCGCATGTTCTATCTCATTGATTGGTCGGAGGTTCGTCGGAGCTGCACTTGAGCTCCTCCGCCACAACGCTCCAGAGCGTCTCCTCCACTTCGAAGATCACCGGACGCGTCGCCAACCATCAACGAATCTCCCAGGCTCCCTCAGAGCCTACAACAGCCTTCGTCGACGACGGGAGGGCGGGGCAGAGCTAGCCCAGCCTCGCCGGAGCCCAGCCCTCTCTGCCGCAGGAGGCGGAGGAGCGTTGGGAACGACAACCCGCAGCCGTCGATCTTCAATAGATCGAACGGCCAGGATCCATCCACGTCACCTCGCCCCGCACCCGTGGGATCAGTCGGATCCTACGCTCCAGATCCGCGCTCCAGGTACCGTTGGATCAATCTAGATCCAACGGTCACTAATCGACCACGCAGTCACCTCAGGAGCGAGGCCATCCGCCGTTGATCTTTCATAGATCAAACGGATCCAGACACGCCACGTCTTCATCATTCACTAACCGTCGGATCTTAACTGGATTCACGGCCCCGATTGAGCCACGTAACCTGATCCGAGCCTCCTCCCCGACCACTAGGCTCGGATCCCCGAAGCAAGCCGAGCCTCCTTCCGAGCCAAGTCCGAGCCTCCGAAATACTCCGAGCCTAAGGACCCCACGTGTTCCGCACGTGCGTCCTGGGAAAATTACATCGAGGCCCCTGAAGGTTTTCAATATTGCACTTCAGTCCCTACCAGGAGATTCCACGTGAGGAGCACGTGATCCGTGGAGAAATTACATCCACCCCTGCATTATAGGTAATTGCATAATAGTCCTTGCCAGTACGTTTTATTTTCAACAATTTAAATTCCTTTAATTGCATTTATACCCCTATCTTTGCACGCATATTTAGGCATGCATATTAATTCATTTTTTTATTTGGAAAATTGCATTGTGTAGCTTATGATGTCTCTTTATTATGTGACATGTGGCATATTTTTGTAATAACAGTAGAATTTTCTATTAATTAAGTGGCTCATTTTTGCTATATTTTGCCCAATTTCACCCCTTAATTAATAGTAATTTTTCTGTGACTCCAAAAATTCCCCAAAAAATACATTAGATTTAGGACAATTAATTCACATTGTGCCCAAAAATCATCTCATTTGCACGCATCTCGAGACCTGAATAAATCATTTAGTGATTTGATTAATTGATTTCTAATAGGTCCATTTCACGTGAAAATTTAGGTTTATTAATTTTCCTGGATTCTTCACACTTAGATCTATCTAGGATAATTTCGATATCTGAAAATAGTGTGATTTGGTATTTATTAGAATTAATTTAGTCAAAATCTCCTTGCATTCATTTTTAATTCCCAGTAAATTCATTTAGTATCAGAAAATTCCAAAAAAAATAGTGTAGCTTAATTTCATCATATTTCATAATCTGGCCAAGTTTCATAATTTTTGGAATTAATTTGACCATCTTTCTGATTTAACTTGTAAATTGGCCTGATTTTTGCATGTGTCTTGCATAAAATATATTGAAAAAGACCAAAAATATTATCCCATGAAAATCAACCCTTGGACTTTGCTAAAAATCTACCTAAGGAGACAGCTGCCTCCCTGAGTTCGACTTTGGAATTCCAACCAAGTAAAAAAAATTTGCTGCTTGAAATTAATTTGACTATAATTGAAAGTGGTTTTTGATCTGCTCTCATTATCTGACTGCAACGCACAATATCAATTAATTTGAACATTAATTTGCTCAAATTAACAAGGGTAGTGGGAGTTGTTTCAATATGGAGGCGGAAAATTCTGGTGTACATGAAGGTATTTATGTGGTTGTTTAGGAGGGGGTGACTGTTCACAGGTGACAGCTTTGTGCGGTTTGTTCAGGTGTCGGCTCCGTCTTATTGTCAGTGTCACGAGGATGCTGAGAGTGCGGACCACCTTTTCTTCACATGTAAATGCTCCATAGATGCTTGGGAGTTACTTGGGAATACCATGGTCTCTATTGATGGGATCTCAAGGTTTTGGGAATCCATTGTCACGAATTGGCATGGTACTAAGAAGGGACATGCGAGTTGTGTGGCAATGATTTGAGCTCTTTAGTTGGCTAGAAATGGTGTGATTTTTCATCAGAATCATTTTTTATTGAAAATGTGGTGGCACATGCTAAGGTACTAGTAGAGAGTTGGAGTGTAGCACGTGCTTCTGTAGCTTTTCCTTGTAATCGACCTGTAATTCTTTTGGTGATTAAATTGTGAAGTTTTTGGGCATCCACCTGTATGGTGGAGGCCTTTTTTTTCTTTTAAAAAAGGCTTGACCATTGGATTTTCCTCTTTTATCTTGTGATTAACCTTTTTTAAAATTCAACAACATTTGGGACTAATGAGTTAATTGCAATCGTGCTTAAGTTCATACCATATATGTTGTTGAGAATGTTTTGAAGGAGATTTTATTTCAAAGCAGACTCATGCTAGAATTTCATTTTATGTTATGATACAAAGAAATGCACGAATACTACTTTTCCAATTGGCTAATGGAGTCGACCTTTATAAGTAGAAAGTTGGCTCCTTGTTCCAAATTATGTGTAGATCTGTCAATGTAAGGAAACTTGATAAATATTCGTTGGTACGTGTAGTATTTTTGTTTTCTTCCGAGTTAAAAAGAGGAAACATGTGTAGGTGTTTGCCCCGAAAGCTTTACTATAATGTTTTTAAAAAAATGACAGATGCCAAGACTCACAGAATTGTGGCATGAAAAAAAACTTTTTTTTGCATAGAAACGCTCCCCCCTGAAGATAACTTTGTTTTGAGCTTGCCAGATTGCCCAAATTAACATAATAAGCAAAAAACTTTCGCTATTTGGATGAACACCTGAGTTGGAAAGTGATTCCCAAAAGTTGGTTTGATTTGCTGCATTGAGCCCGTCCAGACCCAAAATCGACCATACCTCCTTTGCCTTAGCGCACTTGAAAAAGATGCCCATGTCCTCATTTGATAACACGTACAAGATGCTGGTGCTATTGAATATTCTTGGCCATTAATCTATGGAAAGTAGTCTGCCAGCCTCAGGAGCCAAAGGAACATCTGGATCCTTGGTAGCATTTTTGTGTCCCAAATAAGATCACAATCTTTAATCAACTCTACCGAGGAAGTGTCATGTCGAGCATTTTGCACTTCATAGGCTATTTTCACCAAAAAGCTATTGTTCCTCCAGGTCCAGTGATCTCTCCCCTCAGCCGGACCTTCTAGTGGGCTGATTTCCTTCAACAATCTAACAAAATCTTGGTACGGCTGGTCTGAAAAATCAGAGAAGAAAGTTGAGAACCAAGTGCCATCCTCCCACATATTAGCTACACGAGCGATCACATAAAATCAAATCAAGGGAAGAATATTGGATGCAGGGTGCGGAGGTTGGGGGCTCTGTCGAGGGGGGTTGGAGGGTTGTCCGCAGGAGAAGATAAGCGTTACACGAGGGAGTGGCTGCCAAACCCAGACCTCTCCCCAACCCATTCGGGAGGGGATGCTACCGATGTGGCTCTCTCTCTCACTGGTATCGGCAGTGTCGGGAGCCTCTCCGTTGCTTTCGGTGTCGCGCTTTCTCGCACAGAAGTCGTTTTTGCCCTTTGAATGCGAAACGGAGTCGTTCGCAACGAACGCACATGAGGGGCTCAATCATTCCCCTTGATCAAGACGAAGGCTCAGGCATGCTCGTGGACGAAGGTGGTGGTCCAGAGGAGGCACTGCTTCGGGGAACCTCCGATGTGGGGTTAATTTCGGCAGGGTTGTTCAAAGGTGCCATTATGAGGATGTCGCCATGGCGGGTCGTGGCAAGAGGCCTGAGGGAGATTGAAGCTACGGAACTGTTGCGTTGGACTAAGGAAGGTTGGACGTCTCTGAGATGGCGGTACCCAAGGGTGGAGGATGGTTTACTCCATCCTAAGCCTACAACTTTGGTTTTTGTCAAAGGCGTTCCACTTGCTTGACGGGGTCGGAGACAGCTGAAACGCCTGCTTGGGGAATCGTTGGACGCCATTGAGGTCATCTCTTCGGGATGTATTCCTGGAGAGCCATCGGACCCTGTTATCAAAGTCACGGGTCTCGTGCCTGAATCTCTGAGTCCAAGGTGGATGAATATTGGTGGGAGGAGATCGCTTCTGCAGTTTGTGCGTGCCGACCACATATTCGGTCACGCTACTTGTGAGTTCCGAGGACCTGGGGCTGTGAGGTGGTTGCCGTATGGAGAGGCCGGAGAGCCGCCGTGTCATCGGAACCTTTTCGTGGAAGATGAGGCGTCGCCCGCGGTTTTTTGTGCCCCGTAGACGATTCGGTTTGGATCTTTTGATGCCTCGCCGCTTCATGTTCCCCAGGCTGTCCACCTCGGGGCCTTCAAAGTTGGGGGACACTTCGACTCCCCAGGGGCGGGCCCTACTTCCGCTTTCCATCCTGATTCTGCTGCATCTGATGAGGGGAGAGTTGCTAACGCGGATGTTTGGGATGACGGATCTGACCGAACCATCTTTGTGGACCCGTCTGCTTGTGCTGGCTATGTCGGGGCATCTGTGCCCTCTACGGATCCAAACCTGGTTGAGCTATCGGATCTGGAGAGGCGACCCGAGAAGCTTTGCGATTCGGGGGTCCGGGATGGGGAATCGGTAGGTGTTACTGGCTCCACTTGTATGGCTTCTGGTACGAGCCCGATGGCTCCCCTGGGGATTCCGAACCCGGGTGACGCAAGTCTGGTGGACATTAGAGAAGGGACTTCTTCGGGGCGAAGAAGAGGGTCGTCCCCTGTGATGCCCTGCCCCGGTGGATCGCCGCATATGATGGGGTACGTGGTGGCGGGAGAAGGGCATCTCTCGGCTGGGCAGTCCAATGGTAGGGCTCCGGGTTCGGTGCGTAGGATGGTGGAGGAAGCGGACCTTCCGGGTCCTTCGAGCGGGATGGGGCTGCCTCCAGCTGATGCCCTTCCCGTCGGGCACCTGGGTTTGTTGGGTGGAGAGGACCTCACTGGGCCCGAATCGAGGGGTGTCGAAGCTGCCAGATTCGGTACTTGCTACTTCTGGAAGGCTTCTCAGAAAAGGAGATGGCGGAGAGCGGCGTTGCTTGAGGAATGGGAAAGTGCGGAGAGCGGCACATCTCAGGGGAATGCTCAGGGGGTTCGGATGACTTCCCAAAACCGTTTTCGTATCTTGGACTGGGCGGTGGCTGAACGTTTGGCCTCGTTCCGCCAAGGAGGGCGTCTCAGTTCTTATGACTTTGAAAATTTTGTCCTGGAATGTAAGGGGGTTGGGAAGATCGGAAAAGCAGAGGGGTGTTATTAACCATATGAGGGACAATGGGGTGGGCATATTTCTGTTAGAAGAGACGAAGCTTGGCGCCAGCTCCTCTGCGGAGGTTCGTTGCCTGGAAGGGGGTGGGCTGTTTCAGTTAGCTGAGCGGGAGGCGCATGCTGCATCGGGAGGTATGCTGACGGGCTGGAAGAAAGACTTATTTGAGCTTCAGAGCGTTTCGACATCCCAGTTCTGCCTTTCCACGTTGCTCCGGAGGCGGTCGGATGGGATGGACTTCCTCGTAACGAATGTTTACGGGCCTATCAGCAATGTGGGAGATACCCTTGCTGCGGATCTTGATCAGTTGGGCACCTCCGGGGTGAATGATGCTTGGTTGATTAGTGGCGACCTCAATGTCACCCTGCTTCGGGACGATCGGCCTCAGGGGCAGGGGGGCGCGGACTCGGGCTCAGCAGAGTTCAGAGGGATGATCCATCGGCATGGCCTTTCGATTGTGGATGCCGTCGGCTGCGCCTTCACGTGGCATAATGCAAAGTCTAGGTCGCGTCTGGACCGTTTTCTGGTTTCTCAGGGGTAGGCGGATTCCTCTTTCTCGGGCTTGGGCCCTTCTGCGGGTTCTCTCCGATCATATGCCGATCATGTGGTCATCCAGTGAGGATGGACGAGGGAGATTCTTGTTCTGTTTTGAGCGGAGCTGGCTTCTGGAGGTGGGCTTCCACGAGATGGTGATGGAGCACTGGAGAGGGTTGGTTACTGAGAGGTCGGCGGTCTCGCGGCTGGCGATCAGGCTTATATCTTTGAAGGCCCTCCTTTCGTCTTTTGGGAAGGAGGTCAGGGCTTGGCGGAGATCTAAACGAGCGGGCGCCCATATCGAGATGGCACGCCTCGACGGCTTGGATGGTGAAAGAGGTCTATCTGATTCAGAAATTATGGCTAGGCAGATCATCTTGGAGGAATTTCTTTTGGAAGACAGGAAAGAAGAGGTGGAGTGGAGGCAAAGATCCAGGTAGAAATGGTTAAAGGAGGGGGACGCTAACACGAGGTTCTTTCACTCCATGGCCTCGGGGAGACGGAGAAGAAACTTCATCCACGACATAGAGGTTGGGGGTGTGCGGGTCTCAGGAGAGGCGACTATTGGGCGTGCTTTGCGGGGACATTTTGTGGAGGCTACTCGAAGAAGGGAAGGGAGTGGCTGGGGCTGGCGGGGGACGGGAGTGGAATCCTTGTCGGCTGTTCAGACAGAGGGATTGATGGCATCGTTTACGGAAGAGGAACTCAAGAGGGCGGTATAGGATTCGAATGGGGATGGATCCTCGGTCCATACGGCTTCCCAGTGTTTTTCTATCGCGAATTCTGGGACATGCTGAAAGGGGATGTCATAGAGGTTTTGAGTGAATTCAGAGAGTGCAACTGTGGGTTTGACAAGATAAACCGCTCGCTTATTTTTTTGCTACCTAGGAAAGACAACCCTTTGGGGGTGGACGACTACCGGCCTATTGCTATTTCAAATGCGATATACCTTATCATTGCAAAGGTTATGGCTAATAGATTGAAGGGGGTCTTGGACTCCATGGTGCTTCTGGGACAGTCTGCCTTTATCCCTGTGAGGTAGATGGCGGATGGTCTGGTCATGGCATCGGAGATCTGTCTCGAGTGGAAGAGGAAGCGGGCCAATGGCGCCCTTTGGAAGATCGACTACTCCAAGGCGTATGACTGCTTGCAATGGAGGTTCCTATGGCAGTCCTTGACGAGGAGGGCCTTCCCTAGTACGTGGATGGATTGGATGAAGAGATGTGTTATGACCTCATCCTACTCGAACCTGGTGAACAGTAAACCTGAGGGTGGCTTTTTCCAACCGTAGCGGGGTGTAAGGCAGGGCTGCCCGCTTGCTCCTATGTTATTCATCTTGGTGGCTGATGCATTGGGAGTCCTTTTCAGGCAGACAGTCGAGGCGGGCTGGTGCGAGGGCTTTCGCATTGGGGACATCTCTATTCCTCTGTTACAATATACGGATTATATAGTCCTCTTCTTGGGTGGTACGGACGCTCAGAACAGGAACGCGACCCAACTGGTGGAGATCTTTGGCGACCTTTCAGGCCTTGTGATTAACATGAGTAAGTCGACTATCGTAACCTTCGAGTTGAAGGAGGCAGAGCGCGTTGGATTACGGCCATTTGCGGCTGCGGGTTGGGTGACCTACCCATTTCCTACCTGGGGCTGCCGTTGTCTGCAGGGAAGCTGAGGACCAAGTATTGGGATCATATGGTCCAACGGATTGAATATATGCTGGCAGGATGGAAAGCTATCACTTTATCCAGAGGAGGAAAACTAGTCCTTCTGAAACATGTGCTCTCCGCTATTCCTATCTTCTTCTACTCTACTAGAATTATGCCGGTTGGGGGTGAGGAGAAAAATTGAATCCGTGATGAAGCGGTTCTTTTGGTCGGATGGGAAATAGTTGGGACACGGGCTTCATCTGGTCAAATGGGAGGATGTCACGTGGGGGCGCAGGGAGGGCGGTCTGGGCGTCAGAGATATAGAGTGCATGAACAAGGCGCTCATCGCCAAATGGGTGATCCAAATCTGGGGGCCCTCTACGTCACTGGCCGCTGTTTTGTTGCGGAGGATCTACGGTGTGGGCGGTGGGCTGGTGACGAGGAGAGTCCGCTTTACGTCTCCACTTTGGGCTGGCATTCGCGAGGTGCGACCCTTGCTGTCTCACAGATTGCGTCCCAAGTGGGGGACGAACATAGTTTCAGATTCTGGCGTGACGATTGGCTCGATGAGGGTACATTGGAGGATAGATTCCCGCAACTATTATCGTTGGCGGAATCGAAGGAGGCATTGATTTCGGAGGTAGCGAGCGGTGGTGTTTGGTCCTCGTCTTTTCTCGCTGAATTGTCTGACCAGCGATTAATTGATTTTTTGACGATGCAATCGATCCTCCCCCCACGGGGGACTTCTCTGGAGTCAAGGATCACTTCCAGTGGATGGACAACAAATTCTCAGTGAAGAGAGTATACAAGGAGCTCAGATTGAGAGAGGAGGAGCTGGATAGGGAGCTTTGCCAGAACGTCAATATCATATGGGCTGCAAGGATCCCGATGAGGGTTAAGGTGTTTCTTTGGTGCTTACGGAGGAACCGTCTTTGTGACAAGGTGCGGAGGGGGCGACTTCTGGGTGTGTCGGATACGCTGTGTGATAGATGCAGAGCGACGGATGAGGATGTCGACCATTTGTTTTTTAAATGCCCGTCCTCCGCTAAGGTTTGATCAGAGGTGGCGGCATCTTAGGTAAGGAGTGACAGCTTCTTGGACTTTTGGAGATCCATTAGAGTGGTTGGCGACAATTTTAATGACGATTGCTCATAGCCATTTGCTGTTCTCTAGGCCATCTGGACCGGGAGAAATGAGGTTATCTTCAACAATCAGAGGTTTTATTTTGAAAATGTTTTGTCCCACGGTAACGCTCTTCACAATCTTTGGATTTTAAGGTAATGTACTCTAAACCTCTTTAATGAAATACTCAAGGAAATGTACTCTAAACCTCTTTAATGAAATACTTTGGCGGGGACCCCCAGAATGGGGGTTCACCCTTTTTAGAATAAAAAATATTAGCTACACGAGCATTCTTGTCAGACATCAAGGAAAAAATATGAAGGAAAATTGCATTCAAGGGCCCAACATCAGTCCAATTGTCCATTCATAAGGTAAAACTTCGACCATCCCCAAGTGTTGGCCGGAACATTTGGGGTAACTCGAGAATGGCCAAATGGATACCCTTCTAGAAATGTAAAGAGAAGTGAAGAGGATGGGCCTCAATAGAGCCCTGCAACAGATATCGTCGCTACCCAGTGTTCACGAAAGCGGTCTATGCGGCCGCATATGCGTGCACGCCACCTTCTCCGCACCGCTTTCATAAAGCCCCTAGTTATGGGCCCATGGCGCTTATGCATGCCACATATGCCCTCTTTGTGCCCGCTTTGGATTAAATGTGATTTTTTATGTGATTTTTTTATATGTGATTGATTTTTTATATGTGATTTTTATATATGATTTTTTATATGTGATTTTTAGGCCACTTATTTCATGTTATTGTTCTGAAATGTGTCAAATGTGTGTATGAAATGTGTGTTATAAAATGATTTGTGTCACTTTTTTTATTTGTGGCACGTTTTTTATTGTATGATTTGTGCCACTTATCAGAATTTGTTCATGTGACATAATTTAGATAACATTGCACCCTAATTTTACACTTCTTCCTTTCTGGATCATGTCTCGTGTATAGCGACAATCTACTTCAATATGTTTAGTTCTCTCATGAAAGGCAGGATTTTTTGCAATAAACAAGGCAGCCTGGTTATCACATCGTAACTACATATAAAGAGGTACATGTATATATAAGTCCGCTAGCGCCGCTCGGACCCATATCATCTCTGTGCTCGCTTGTGCCATAGGCCCATAGTCCTATATTCTAATTCCGCCTTTGACCTGGCAACCGCAGTTTGCTTCTTACTCTTCCAGGAAACTAGAGAGTTGCGGACAAATACATCGAAGACTGAGGTAGACTTCTTGTCCTTAGGAAATTCTACATAGTTTGCATCTGCATATGTTGTAATAGTAAGAGTTTCTCCTTTCCTGAACAGTAATAATGCACCTGGAGATAATTTTAGATACCTCAAAATCATATATAACACATTCACACGTACCTGTCGGGGATACTCCATGAACTGACTTACCCGATTAACAACAAAGGAGATATCTGGTCTAGTGATAGTAACATAGAGAAGCTTTCCCACCAATTCTCTGTATCTTCTCCTGTCTACCTCATCTGTACCATCATCGTATATCCTCATGCCGGGATCCATACTAGCATGTCGACACCCACTCATGCCTATCTCAACTAGCATGTTGGTAATATACTTCCTTTGAGTCATCACGAGACACTGTTGATTCCTAGCAAACTTTAATCCCAAGAAATACCATCGAGCGCCAAGATCCTTGGTAACAAACTGCCGAGTGCCGGCCCATGAATTCTTTTGCCCTCTTGATCCCATGCACATCATCTTCGATTACAAGTATGTCATCAACATATTACATGATAACAATTGTACCTCTAGGGTTTCTGTGTACAAATAACGAATGATCTGCATTTGATCTCTTGAATCTCTCTGCTTCTCAATTAAATCCAAGAGCTTCTAGAACCATTCCCTTAAACCCTACTTTAGGCCATATACTGCCATGTGAAGTCTACAAACCTGCTGATACTTCCCCTCATCAATAAACCCCGGAGGCTGCTGCATATAGACGTCTTCTTGAAGATTACCATACATGAATGCATTTTTAACATCAAGCTGAAATAAAGGTCAATCACATACCACTGCAACTGAAGGAAGAACTCGTAGAGTGGAGTGGGGAGCAACTGGAGAAAATGTATCGAGATAATCCACCCCATAAGTCTGAGAAAATCCTCGTGCAATCGACCTGACCTTGCAATGATCAAGACTCCCATATGTATGGTGTTTTACTGTAAACACCTGTTTGCAACTGATAATCGATGCCCCATTGGGAGCGGGGATCAAACTCCAGTTACCACGTGACTGTAGTGCAAACATCTCTTCTTTCATGGACAATACCATCAACTGTCTCTCAAGTCCTTCTGGTAATTCAGTGGGATTTCCTCAACAGATAGAGCAATATCGAGTCTCCTGAAGTCTCTTGACAAGCGATCAAAGGAAGCCTGTGAAGAAGAGGATATGAAGCACATGTACGCTTTTGCTTCCTAAGTGCAATAGGTACATTCAGGTCATTGGGAATTGCTT
This sequence comes from Ottelia alismoides, assembly GCA_037367405.1. Lineage (NCBI taxonomy): Eukaryota > Viridiplantae > Streptophyta > Magnoliopsida > Alismatales > Hydrocharitaceae > Ottelia > Ottelia alismoides. Next base: position 158,211 of record JAZKJV010000118.1, read on the forward strand.
CAATATGTACGCCATCCTCCTATAAAGATTCATGCTCATATACATCTCCAGACTCATTGTTAGAAACATTATATTCGGAACAAACCCGAGGCGTGCTGGATGACAGGCGACGACCATGAGCAGGAGTAAGCCTACGAGTATAGTGTTGTGGTAAGGGTGAAACATGGACTATGGGAGGTGGCGGTACAGAAGGAGCTGATGGAGGTGGTGACGTAGATGGATGTGGTGAAGGTGGTGATGGGCTCATAGGAGGAGGTGACACGTAGACCTCATCATCTGAATGTGATGAAGTCAACCTATTATCTGTAAGAGCAAAATACATCATCGACTCAAAAAATGTGACATCAACGCTAACATAATATTCCTACGCAATTGATCATAATCTATAGCCCTTCTGCATCCTAAAGTACCCAACAAAAACACATTTGACAGCTTTAGGAGAAAGCTTGTCAAGACATGGAAACAACTGATGGATGAAGGCAACGTAACCAAAAACATGAGTAAGTAAGAATAATCCCTTCTCTGGAAAAGCTAGGGTGATCGAAATTTTCTCACCTAGTACAAACGAGGACATGCAATTCACAAGATAACAAATCGTAAGAACTGCTTCACTTTAGAACGAATGTGGGGCAAATATCTAGATCAAAAGAGTTTTAATAACATCAAGTAAGTGACGATGCTTTCTTTCTGCAGTATCATTCTGTTGAGAAGTGTTGGCACATGTTGTTTGATGAACAATACCATAAGTGAAAAGAATTGTGAGAGTGCATGAGTACAAAATTCCAATGCATTATCAGTTCTCACAAATTTTATAGAAGAAGAAAAAACATTCTGCACTTCATTGGTAAAAGTTGTAATCATGTTCCCAGCTTCTGATTTATTCTTCAATAAAAAGACTGACAAACGAGAAAAATCATCAACAACAACTAGGTAAAACCCACGTCCCTGGTAATCGAGAACACGAGTAGGACCCCAAATGTCAACATGAAAGAACTAAAAAAGGGAGCTATTGCTCCGACTCTGATGACTAGGAAAAGTAAACCGATGGTGCATTCCCAACTATCATGCCTCTCATTGGAAGGATGAGCGAGGTGAGATCTGATGGAGAGCTTGACACATCTTTTGAAGGGGAAGGTGACTAATGTCAAGGTGCCACAGGAAAGGTGAGACCGGTCCTGTAGAATGGGAATATAGACCAGCATATGGAGTTCGAACCGGTTGATAGAGGCTGTCGTGCTCATGACCACAACCAATCACCTTGCCCGACAAAGTAAATCTTCGTAATCTGACTAATAGTAATAAATTCATAGTAAAATCAGGTGCATGCAATACATTCTGCAGACTCATCGAAGGCGTCAAGCTGATCTCCCCCTGTCCTGTGATCGATGAATGTGTTCCATCGGCTATGACAATAGTTCTCCTTGGAGGAATCTGTCTGCAAGCTGTAAGCTGATCTCTATCTTCACACAAGTGATGTATCTCCCCGGAGTCCATAATCCATTCTGTAATATTAGATCCATGACAAGTAACAAGGGCATAAATGCTACAGGTGATACATGTAGTAGCAGAGGTACCGACAACTGTAGATGCAACAACATCTGAATGGCCTCCTAGAGCAGGCGAGGAAGTAATGGGACTAGCAAGAGGCATAATGTCCCTCAATTAAGCTACTAGGTCACCACCTCTGATTGCATGAAACTCCACCTGCTCTGCTACACGAGCTGGTGCAGGAAAACCATGCTTAGTGTAGCATGTATCCTTCGTGTGTACAGGATGATGACGGTACGTGCAGGGCTGACGAATACATCCTCGTCTACCACGAGGTCCATGATCACGAAACTGAGCAGAGCCCTTCCCATGCGGGAGTATGCCATCATAGAAGAAGTCTGAGTAGAAGTAGGTGATGAGACATTGATTCGACTAAGTATGCAGAAAGCTTCCTCCATGGGAGGAATAGTAGCATTTGCCAGAATATGTGAATAGGTTGCCTCATACTTTGGATCAAGTGCTACGTGGAATGCTCCACCATAGTGGCATTCTTCTATGTTAGGAAATAATATTGCGGAAGCGGAATGATAAACATAGCATGAAGAACAGAAAAATAAACTTGGGACACAGAGATTTTACATGGAACCCTGCTCCCTAAGGATCAGGATGAAACCATGGGAGAAGGCCTCAAAGGGCCATATGCTTCATTGCCTTTTCTCACTGGATACAATGGGTGTAGGGGTCTATATATAGCCCCCTTCTAAGTCTCCAAATCTCCCAACTGGTATATGTGGAACTAAAGACTGTTGATGTGGTAAATGGATCTTGGAGGGATCCATTTAGCCATCTCTCCACATAAGTGATGCATATAAACAAATGCTCCAACACTCCCCCTCAAGCCGGAGCATGCAATGCTCAGTTTGGACAAACAGAAAGAAATTTCAACTCACGCTACATGACACTACAGACAATATCAACTCAACTCACACAACTGTCGGCTGCTGTCGAGGACGTTGCTTCTCATGCCGTGCAGGTGAGGAGGATGAACGAGCTGGAGTATGAATCAAATTGGGTGTACTCTGTACTGCGCTTGTCGGAGTCACCAACTGAAATGAGTCTTTACCTGGAGAACTTTGGCCCGCCACAACATGTGGACAACTCTCCGTCTCTGAAAAGGCTCGAACTGAAAGGCCGTGGAGTGCAATCCTCGTTGGAGTCCACGATCGCTGGAGAATGGTGTATGAAAAGTCTCCTCGTCGGAGAACTGGGTCTCTTCCATCTGGCACAAAGAATGGTACTCTACTATGGAGTCCCTATGAACCACATGAAAATCCTAGCCAACATGGTATAGGGAATGATACTCTACTCTGGAGTCCCTATGGATCTCATGAAAATCCTGACGAAAATAAGAATGATGGGGACCACACAAAAGATGTCAGACATATGCTCATCTTAAAAGACTGCATACATTTGCGTGTTTGAAATTGAGGACTCGGAACCATCTAACGTCGAGTCTGAATAACTGTAGAATCTTGAATCTGATTGCCCTAGAATCTAGAATCTGGAAAATCTGACAATCCGACCTGTGACTCTACACAATACTCCCCCTTTCTCCCATACTTGTCGGAAAATGACATCGGTAAAGTTGGGAGAAGACAATATAATAGGGAAACAAAACCAAATAAGCAGTATCATCATTTTTTCGGTTTTGCTTCTCACATTTTTTGAAAATTTTTTTAGCCGTTTCATTTTTACGGGCTCTTCAACTTTTCTTTCCACGTACAATTTTTTTGTACGCACCAAATGCCTCCTTTTTTTTACAGAAAACTTGGCATTTTTTTAAACAAGCCTCTCCCCCCATTATTTTCTCTCTTTTTTAAATGCAGTCACAACCTAACTCTACTTAGAGTTTTCAGTTGGAACCCTTTTCACAAACGACGGTCATCCCCTTTTCATATATATATATATAAGAGTAGATCAGGACTTAGGGTTCCCCAAGTAGGGAATGTTTTCTTTGGAAGATGTCGCCGCCGCGCTGCACGATGGGGAGGTGGACCTGCGCGGGGGAGGAGCTGCCGACCTGGGCGTGGCATCGTGCCACCTGCACGTTTGAGCGCATGATGCCAGGAGGGAGGTGCCGTCGGCAATGGGGCATCGTCTGCGTAAGGAGTGCTGCCTGGAGCGGCTTTGGTGGCTCCTGAGTAGGGGCGATGGAGGAGGAGCGGCATCGGTTGCCGCTTGGATGGCTCAAGGGCTTGGGCTCAGAGGGGCAACATTGTTGGAGGTCTCGATTTGGATATGGAGCTCATCAGGATCCTTAGGGATCACCGCCTGGAGTTGGAACATACAAAAGCCGCTGCCGATGCTGGAGTTGGAACGAGGGCAACACAAGCTCACAATACTTGGCAGGGAGTGAGCAAACTTTGCAGTATCTGGGATGTGCGGTGCTGCCTGCTGGCTTGAGCACGCAGCGTAAGGAGGAGGTTCTGTCTAGCACGAGTTGATCGCTCGCTGCCATCCTGGAACTTGCAGATGGCGCTGGATTCACGAGGGCTGCTGCACCGATGGTGTGCAATGATTGTGCTGCCTGGCGCGACCTGGAGCAGGAGATGCTTCGCCTGGACCATCGAACATGATCATGCAATGCCTCCTATGCGTCGATCTGGAGGGATTCCCCCTTGAGAGGATTCCGCCTGATCTGATCTGAAGGATGGCGCCTCCTGTGCATGGATATGGAGGGCTAGGGCCCGCCTATAGGGCACGATGCCCAGCCTGGAACATGTTGGAATCTGCATTGAATTAGGATTTCAATAGAAACCCTAGTATTTGTGCATATAGGTAGAACGGAACGAATCTTGACACTTTTCAGAACTTCGAACGGATCTTCAGTACTAACAATAATCGAATCTTGAACATAATAAAAACAAAGAACTTAAAATCCTCGAGAATCGAACCCGCTCTGATACCATGTTACGAAATAATATTGCCAAAGCGAAATGATAAACATAGCATGAAGAACAGAAAAATAAACTTGGAACACGAAGATTATACGTGAAACCCTACTTCAAAGGAACGTGATGAAACCACGGAGGAAGGCCTCAAAGGGTCATATGCTTCATTGCTTTTTCTCACTGGATACAATGGGTGTGGGGGGTCTATATATAGCCTCACTGAGTCTCAACATCTCCCAACTGGTAGATGTGGGACTAAAGACTGGATGGAGTAAATGGATCTTCGAGGGATCCATTTACCCATCTCCCCACATAAGTGACACATATAAACAAATACTCCAACACTGTAGGTCTTCTGCTACTCAGAAGTAGCCGTAAGAGGCATAAAACTGTGGAGCTTCTCGAACATTCCATGCAGGGATGTGTATAGGGAATGAAGGGGCCGTCCGTTCTGCTTGACAGTAGATATGTCGTGTTGTCCCGGCATAATCTTTGTCTCATTCCACGCATGTGAGTTAGCTGCGAGGATATCCTTAATCGCCTTAGCGGTTGGCTGATGTAACACATCATTGGCGATCTCTGAGGTCAATGTATCAGATAACCAGACATGTCCGTAAGCATCATATGCCTCCCACTAGGCATTGACCCCCCGTTTTCTCAATCGGTTCTTCGGTAAGAATATGTTTCTTACCCATAGACTTCATGAGGCTCATGAACTGCGTGGCCGAGAACTCATAATTCATCCTGTCCATCGTGACAATGGGCGCTGGACCTCTGAATGCATCTGTGATGGGGATATCAACTTTGTTCTCTGACATATTGCCGGATGAAGAAAAATAGGATTTTGTAGACCAATAGAAATATGTCTACGTACACATATGGGGATTTGATTGCATGTGTAGACTTAGAATGCAACCAAATCCATCAATGCGAGCGGATCTCAACACGAGTGGAGAAGGGGGTCGTGGAGAATCGCATTGCAACGCGCACACACATATGCACAGACGGAGGATCCCCTCTTTCAACGATGGCACATGCTAGAGAAGGTCTTGGAGGCATGGTGGCACAACAGGAGAGAGAGAGGAAGTGCGACGATGGTGCTGCAGAGAGCAAAGGGCCGACAGCAGCGCCATGCAGAGGAAGAGAGGCCCGGGGGCAGTGGGAGGCGGCGTCCGAGAGAGAGAAGGCCGGCGGCAACGACACACGAGAGAGGAGAAGGACTGGCAAGTGGGGTTTAGGGTTAGGATTTTCTTGGGTACGAGAGCTCCGTCCTAGGACTGCTGCTCTGATACCATGTTGGGAAAAAGAATCAGAGTTGTTTATTCCATGAACCCTAGGATTCTCTTATATAGAGGAGAGGACTATGGGTAAATTACATATGTAGACAGAAATTAAGTAAATTGAGAAAGAAAGCAGTACAAAAACATAAATATATCTCTGCAATTATTAGCTAAACATGCATTGGAAATTTAAAATCTAACTTAGGATGCACATGTCATATTGTTTAAGAATCTTTAGGAATGCATAAATACCACTGTTCAAGGTTATTTATGCTAGTAGGAAGGTCGCAGAAATGCACACATACAAAAAAGGGATTTTTATCGGGCAGTCCCTATAATCTTTGTCAATTACCTCCATGACCTTTGAAACAATCTAATTCCTCTCTCGACCCCGTAAACTTGCTAACCCTTAGCCCACGAACCATGTGGTTAACCCCCATCCATTTTCCCGTTAAATGTAACCAAATTCCGTCAAAAAGAGGTGCATATTACCCTCTTTGTTTAACAAATTTACAAAAGACACCATTCCTCTCCTTCCACCTCCCATGCATCGTCCCCGACCTCGCCCATGCCGCCCTCGACCTCCCATGCACCGTCGCCAATCTGCACCTCCTTTAGGCTATTGTCAACCCGCACCTCCTTCAGGCCGCTGCCGACCTACACCTCCTCCCATCGTCCCCGACCTCCTCCCGCCCTCCCCGACCTCCTCTCGCGTCCATCTACGCGGCGCCCACCTCCCCGAGTGCCGGACATGGCGGAGGTTCGTGTGACACTATTTTCCGTTGATATGGTAGATCAGATCATGGCCGGTCCCAAGCCCGGGTAAATGAGGAGGGTTGCGCGTTAGGTAGCCGACAGCCAGCGCATGAGAGATAAATTCGTAAATAGTGTTCTTAATTTCTTCTAAGAACACTATTTATGAATTTATCTCGAAACCGTTCGGATCTTTTAAACATGGATTTAATCAAACATACAGATTTTGTTGGGGCGTTGAGATTGACCCAAGATAGATCTGAATGGAGGCGAAGAATCCATGTAGCCGACCCTACTTAATTGTGGGAAAAGGCTTTGTTGTTGTTGTTGTTGATGGTAGATCAGATCAGAGAATAGGAACTTCCTCCTTCGAGTGTTGTACATGGCGAAGGTTCCTGTGACGATTATTTTCAGCTGAGATGGTGGATCAAATCAGAGAATAGGAGTTGTTGGCGATGACAGGTCGACGCTGAGCTCCTCCTGGATGGATCTCCAATGAAAGCTCCAATGAAAGGGTGCTGCTACTCGATGATGCTAAGAATGAAGGAAGTGGAATTGCTGTTTGAAGGTACGGCTCCCGGAGGTAACTCGCAGATGGTGTTACCACCGTGCCTCCAAAGTTGTCTTGCTTCTACCATGTCTTGGCTCGATGGAGTGAACAGTAGTGTCTGGACACAAAAGGCTTCGGTTTCGGCTGGAGCTACAACAGATCGGAGAATTGTAGAATAGGTGGATCGCAGCTCTAAAGATCGAAGTTGAGGTTGCTGCTTTTCCTTCCGATGAAGGTTTAGATACGGAGGTAGATCGATGAGGGACCTCCGGACATGCTCCGATGGTGCCCAAGTGGATAATTGATGCATGCGGTGAAGTACTAATTAGAAGTGGGAGCTGCTAATGCTGAAGGTTCTGACCAAGGGGCTCGTGCACCTGTAAGCGGAGTTACAGCTCGAACGAAGCTCGGCTGAAGGTTGGGCGAATAAGAACAAGGGATACACGGATGAAGGAACAAAGCTTGAAGCTTCGACCACCCTCAGCCACCGTAGGCGGCGGAGGAGAGAGAGAGAGAGGATGAGAGATGAAAGTGAGCTCGTCTCGACCCAACAGGACTAAGAAGAAAACGATCGAGGAAAAGGAATGTGGATGGTAGCAGATATCACAAGAAAAGCAAAGAAAAGAAGGGGAGGAAGATATCGATCTAGCATTGGATGAGTATTTAGCTGTGGAAGGAGCTCCCATCTTTGTTTGACAGCCTGACTTGGCTGGAGTTGCGCGAGCTCGAAGAACTTGCGACGATATGCCGTCACCACTTCAAATGGCACCCGATAGAAGTCGTAGTCTTCACTCGAGTCGCGACAACACGACGAGTTGATGGGTTAACCTTCCTATTGCCAGATAACTCGAAAACGGATGAAGTGCTTGGGTTTTGAATGATTTGGGTTTGCAGTTGGGGAATGTGAACTATCCAATGGGGGTCTTGTCCGGGAATGAGGACACGAAGGACATCGAAGCAGCAGAGTGGAGACCGATCGACGAAGCTTCAGCAGTGAAAGGAGAGCCATGCGTCGCAAGAAAAGGGATCGGCAATGCTCAGAAGTGCCTAGACGGAGCTCCAGCCTCCAGCAGCGGTAGGAGGATCTGACGGAGATCAAAAATGCCATGACAAAGCCCTAAAGGTGTTGTGCAGTGCCTTGTAGTTAAAGAAGAAGGTGAAGAGGAAGAAGACTACAAGGAGGTGTAAGATCGACCGTCCATTGTACCTCTGGTTAGATTAACTCGCGGTTTTGACTCAAGTAAAAGTAAAATTAACGGTAGGGTCTGTAGGGTAAAACAGAGCTAGTTTACAAGGTCGATGGAGGAATTACATTGTTTCAAAGGTCGTGGAGGTTATTGGCAAAGATTTTAGGATCTGCCGGGTAAAAATACCTACGAAAAACCCATCTTTATCATCCATTCTTTTGAAGCAACTATTTCGAGAACTAATTTTGCTATCTTTTCTGAATGAAATGGCATTCATTGTTTCCCAATTCTATAGCTTCTGATACTTTTTTTTGTTCTGCAGGTGAATAATAATTTACTCTCTGTTGGCAATGCAAATAGGGAAATCACTGTAAGTTCTTCTTGCCTTCCGTTTACTTCCCGTTGAGTAAAGTGGCACTTGGAGGTTACCTAAGAAGTGAAGATTTACTTCCTAAAATTAAGTCAGTAGAATGCACACTCGTAGAATTATATTTCTGCTTTTGCTTGTTTTGCTTATGTTGTGGTGTAAAATAAGTACATAACAAATTGGTGTATGATCTCAGTTCACAATTAATTGTTATATAGCTTGTTATATAATCATAGTGCCTGAAAAATGTTGGAACATGTTGAAACATTGGTCGGTAATTTCTAGAATTTTCTGGTAGTGCATCAATTTTGCTTTGCTGGGTTAGATGTTATTTTTTTTAAATGTTTTGGATGACACTGAAATCAAAGTTAGAATGGAGCATTTTTGCACAAAAGTGGGTTAGATATTTGATGCATTGCCTCCATGATAGTCTGTCTTAGTTCATATCGATTATCGAGATAGCTTCAAATAAGCAAGTGCATTCTTAACGCTTAATGAACTGTGGCCATGGATGTGCATCATTTTTTTAATGAAAGGCGAAAGGATGATTTCCAGGGGTTAATAATAATCCTGATTTTATTCGACCTCAAATAACACCATAATACAGCGGAAGTTAGAAGTTCCATTCCTAGGCTCTCTAGTTAAATGGACCGACTCCACATCTCTCCTTTAACGCTGCACCAAAAGGAATTAAATGAGGAGGTGTCGAGCCACTCAGTGTTAGTGGATTTTTCCATATATCCTTCGCAAAAGGGCAATAGAAAAAATGTGTTCAATATCCTCATCCCTGTTCCAACTCATGGAGTAAATAACGTCAGCATCTTGAATCGTATAAAAAAAACTTTATGAACCCAATGCTTCATGTGGACTTCAGTTACCAACACTTCATTAGGAAAAGCCGTAAGGACATTTGTCCTAATCGGGCTTAGACCTTCCAGATTTCTAAAGTCATGAAAAGCAGATGCATCCACATTTGCATCATGTGGAAGGAGGTGTATGTATGCGGATGAAACCAGGAACTCCTCATTCCAGATCACATATGCATCCACTTATGGCTTCCTCCCATCCAATATGGCTAGTAACTGCTGCACTCCTCAAAATCTAACATGTGAGAAGTTGGAGGCCCATCTACCATCAATACCATTGGAGGAGGAGCATCAGTTAGCCACAGAAGTTTTAAAGTCTGCAGTAAGGTCCATCCTGTGTCTAGTAATCCTTCCAAAAGTAAAAATGTGCACCATTACCCTGTTTATGAGCCATAAAATTAGAGATCTCGGGAATCACCTTGACCTCTACTTTGAACCTTCATGAACAGGGAAGGTTGCACATGTGACCTTGTTCTCTCCCGTACTTCCAGCAGCCGCCCATAATGGGGAAGGAGATATCCTAGAAAAACTCTCCATGATTGAGAGTAACCGAATGGCCTATGTGGAGAACAAAACCATCGTTCCATGCCCTCAAACCCTTCACTCACATTCCATCCCTTCCCACCAGAATTAATAGTCTGTCACCTCTGGAGAAAAGATGACGTAGTCTATCAAAAGCAAGATGATCTCAGAATTAATAGTCTGTCACCTCTGGAGAACAACTTGGAAGGCCAACCTTCCCATTGCCTCTCCAATTTTTCCACCACTGGACTCCAATTAACCGATTTGGCAGTGAACTTGAAAGGCGGAGCCCTAGATTTTTGATTGGGAGGCACCAAATTGATGTAGTGAGTACCACAGAGGTAGCTAGAGCCACCGAATCAGTCAACTGGAAGGGGATGAAACATGATTTATGGTGGTTTACGGCCGGGCACGATCTAAAAGAATTTGTTTTTATATAGCAGCTAACAGATTCCGTATATTGAATAAGCACACTCTTTTATATGGAATGTGAATCAATATGCAGGACTATCGGTGCACCGTGCACTTCAAACTTCAAAAATTTTTAACCGATTTAAATCGTGATGTAGAAATAATCATGATGCACTGGTATATATCTACATGCATCAGTGTGTCTGGGTGTCGGGAGGAAAGTCCATATAAATTCCTAGTTATATCAATTCCGAATTTTAATTTAAATCTCAACCAATTCAAAACCAATTTATCGAGATTCTTCCACAAATTGTAATTGTCCTATACTACCACACATCACATCCATGGATTCAAAAATTAAAAAAAAAACTCGAAGGACTTGAAGAAGTAGATGTATGGCCCACAAAAGTGTACTACAAGCCGGAAGAGATAGAAAGCTTAAGTTGATATGTGTTGGAAAATGTGACTTCGATAATTATTCAGAAAACCCTAGGCTCTCTTATATAGGGAGAGACCTTAGGGTAAATTACAGAGAGGTCTATAGAAAAGAAAGAAACAACAACAAACTCCATAAATAAATAATAACACTACTAACTATTTCTACACTCCCCCTCAAGGTGGAGCATAGATATCTATCATGCTCAGCTTGGACGAACATCTCTGAAATGGTCCTCTGAGCAGTGGCTTGGTAAATATATCTGCAGTCTGATCTCCTGAGCTCACATGTGCAGTAGATATCAACCCTCTCTGGATCAAGTCCCTAGTATAGTGGCAGTCAACTTCAATATGCTTGGTCCTTTCATGAAAGGCTGGATTGTTGGCAATGAACAATGCTGCCTGATTATCACACTGAAGCTTCATAGGTAGAGGTACCGCTACATGTAGATCTTCTAGTACTGAGCGAACCCACATCATTTCCGTACTGGCTTGAGCCATAGCCCTATACTCGGATTCGGCACTGGACCTTGCCACAACAGTTTGTTTCTTGCTTTTCCAAGAAACCAAAGAGCCTCCAACAAACACTGCAAACCCTGAGGTTGATTTTCGGTCCTTGGGACATCCTGCATAATCTGCATCTGCACATGCTGAGACAGATAAGTCCGTGCCCTTTCTGAATAGCAGCCCTGAACCTGGAGAAGACTTTAGATACCTCAGTATCATGTGTATAGCGTCCATGTGAACCTGTCTTGGCTGCTCCATAAATTGACTCACCCTGCTAACTGCAAATTGAATGTCTGGGCGAGTTATGGTGATGTAGAGGAGTTTGCCCACCATCTCTCTATATCTCCTCTTATCTACTTCATCAGTATCACCATCATACAGCCTCACGCTGGGATCCATAGGAATACTTGATGGTTTGCAACCATCCATGCCCGTCTCAGTCAGGAAGTCTGTAATATACTTCCGTTGGGTCATTACCAAACCCTGTGCATTCCTCGCAAATTCTAACCCCAGGAAGTATCTCAGGGTGCCAAGATCTTTTGTAACAAATTGACGGCCAAGGAATGCCTTCACCTTTTCTATGCCCTGTGCATCATCTCCTGTAACAAGAATATCATCCACATAGACCATAATAACAACCGTACCTGCCGATGACTTCTGGACAAACAATGAGTGATCGGCATTTGACCTCTTGAATCCTTGTTGCTCAATCAGGTTGGACAACTTCTGGAACCATGCTCTGGGGCTCTGTTTGAGGCCATATATTGCTTTGTGAAGTCTACAGACCATCTGCTTCTCCCCCTCAGCAGTAAACCCAGGTGGCTGCTGCATGTAGACTTCCTCCTGCAAGTCTCCATACAGAAATGCATTCTTGACATCTAGTTGAGATATACTCCAATCACGGACTACAGCAACAGATAAGAGAATGCGAAGGGTAGAATGTCTCGCCACTGGAGAAAAAGTATCCATGTAATCCACACCGTAGGTTTGCGTAAACCCACGAGCGACCAAGCGTGCTTTATACCTATCCAGGGTTCCATCTGCATGGTATTTGACTGTAAAAACCCATTTGCAGCTCACAACGGATGCATCAGAAGGTGCAGGGACCAAAGACCATGTGCCACGAGACTGCAGAGCCCTCATTTCTTCTTCCATTGCTAATCGCCAGCATTCAATCTGCAAAGCTTCCTGGTATGTCCGTGGTATCTCCACGGAAGACAGAGCTGTGGCAAATCTCTGAAAATCACCTGTGAGACGGTGAAAAGAAACCTGTGAAGCAAACGGATAAGCGGCACATTGCCGCTTCTGTTTCCGAAGAGCAATCGGAACATCAAGACTGTCATCTGCTGTACGAGATGGGCTAGTGTCAGCCTGAACTGAAGGATCCTGCACATGTACCAAACCTGACCCGTCAGTAGTAGTGCCATCTGAACATACCTGAGGCGGGATGATCGGCTGCTGTGTGGTCTGAGCAGGACCTGACCGGCGCGTATAGAATTTCGGTAATGGTGATATGATAGGCCGTGGATTGGGTGGAGGTGGAGGAGGTGGTGGGGGTGGTGGAGGTGGTGCTGGCGTGGAAACAGACAGAGGGGAAGACTCAGATGTACTCAATGTAGGTGGTGGAGGAACATAGATCTCATCAGTGGTAGTGGATGGTACCATTCTGTCACCTGCAGGAGAGAAATACATGACAGACTCGAAGAAAGTGACATCGGCACTCACAAAGTATCTCTTAGTTGTGGGATCATAACACCGGTAGCCCTTCTGAGTTCTGGAGTAACCAACAAAGACGCACTTGACCGCTCTAGGAGAGAGTTTGTCAAGTCCGAGAGATAGACGATGCACAAAAGCTACAGTGCCAAAAACACGTGGAGTTAGTGAGAATAACTCCCTATCTGGAAAAATAATGGACATAGGTATCTTTTCACCAAGGACTGAGGATGGCATACGGTTGACTAGATAACAAGCAGTAAGGACAGCATCACCCCAGAAAGAAATAGGGGCACAACTCTGAATCAACAATGTACGAGTAATATCTAAGAGATGGCGATGCTTTCTTTCCGCGACACCATTCTGTTGTGAAGTATATGCACAAGTGGTTTGGTGAATAATGCCCTTTGATGACAGTAATTGTGACAGTAAGCGTGTACAGAATTCAAGGGCATTATCAGTCCGAACATATTTGACATTTGCAGAAAAGACATTGAACACTTCATTAATCAAGTTTTTGATCACATTTCCTGCTTCGGATTTATTTTTCAAAAGAAAGACCCATGACACACGAGAGAAATCATCCACTACCACAAGATAAAACCTGTGTCCCTGATGATCGGGAACACGACTTGGACCCCATATATCTATATGTAACAACTCAAAAGGGGAGCTATTGCTCCGACTCAGACGACGTGGGAAGCTCGACCTGTGATGCTTTCCCAACTGACACGCTTCACATTGAAACGAAGAACTAGGAGAGATCTGAGGCAGAAGATGGCGCATTTTCTGAAGCGGAAGGTGACCAAATCGGAGGTGCCAAATGTACGGAGAGACTGGTCCAGCCGAATGAGAGGAGACACCAGCATATGAATCCCGGACCAACCTATATAAACCATTCTGCTCAGAGCCACAGCCAATCACCTTGCCCGTGAGTATGTCCTGAAAAATGAGAGAAGACGGGTCAAATATGGCACGACAGTTCAAATCCTTCGTAATCTGACTAATAGATAGCAAATTCATTGAGAACTCAGGAGCATGCAGAACATTCTGTAAATGCAAAGTGGAGGACAGGAAAACCTCCCCCTGTCCAACAAGGGGCGAATGAGTACCATCTGCTATCTGTACTGAACGTCCGGGAGGAATGTCCCTGTAGGCCTGTAATCTACCTCTATCTCGGCAGAGATGATGTGTGGCTCCAGAATCAATAATCCAGTCGGATATATTATGAGATGTAGTAGATCTACCTGAGGAGCTTGCGGCTGCGGAAGAACTGGCAGAGGCAGTGGCAGCAATATCTGAGGAATCACCAGGCGAATCACCAGAAGCATGTGGCATAATCTCTCGGAGACGGGCGACAAGTTCGTCAAATCGACTATCTGCAGTAGAGGTCAGTGGAGACTGAGAGTGCTCTGCAATGCGGGCTGATGCTGGAAATCCATGCTTCGAATAGCATGTCTCCTCCGAGTGTCCTGTGCGACGACAATAGGAGCATGGCTGACTAAAGCGACCACCCCTCCCCTGGGGTCCACGGCCACGTCCACGACCACGGCCAGATGGTGGTCCACCTCTCCCACGCGAGACTGCCATCGCTGAAGGAGGTGGAGTAGAAGAGCTGGAGGAGACTGGAATGCGGCTAAGCCGTCTGTAAACATCCTCAACTGGAGGAATAACTGCATCTGCGAGAATCTGAGATCGAGCTGCATCGTACTCTGGGTCAAGGGCCGCAAGGAGAACACCAACCATGGTGGCGTTTCGAAATGCCTTCTGCTGCTCAGGAGTTGCAGTCAGAGGAATGATACTATATAGCTTCTCGAACATCCCTCTTAGGGATGTATAAAGAGAATGGAGAGGTCTGCCGTTCTGCTTCATTGTGAATATGTCGTGCTGAAGCTGCAACATCTTCGTCTCATTTCGCACTTGCGAATATGTGGCGGCAAGAATGTCCCACATTGCCTTAGCAGTGGGCTGATGGAGGACGTCGTTGGCAATCTCCATCGTTAAGGTGCCGGACAACCAGACCTTTGCATAGGAATCATCAGCCTCTCACGAGGCATAGATCCCAGTCTTCTCCGCGGGCTCATCCTCGGTAAGAATATGTTTCTTACCATTCGACTTCATAAGGCTCATGAACTGCATAGCCCAGAGCTCGTAGTTAGACCCGTCCATCTTGACTATTGGCGCAGGACCTTTGAATGCGCCGGTGGAGGGCATATCAACTTTTGATTCTGACATACTGCCGCTTGGAGAAGAACTAGGATATGTAGACGTAATGCTGGATGTCTACAAAAACTGCATCAGATTTGAGTACGTGTGTAGACTTTCACGCACTCAAATCCATAAACCGTAGGAAGAGGGGTCTAGGGCACGCCGCCAAGGAAGTTTACAGCCCTTGAATCGTCACGAGAACAACTCGTATAGAGTGCTGGAGACCACTGGAACCCTACAGCGACAGTTGAAGGGTGCCGCTGTGGGTACGGGTGCCGCTGTGGCGGCAGTAGGCGGCAGGGAGGGGTGCCGCTAGGGTTCCGGTGGCTGTGGGCGGCAGAGGTGGGGTTGCCGCTGTGGCTAGGGCGCCGCTGGTAGGCGCAGGAGGCCGCTGTTGTGCGGCTGTGAGCCGCTGGAGAGGTGCGGCGGCGGGCTGATGTGCGGCTGGAGCCGCGGGAAGGGTTGCGTCGGGAGCCGCAGATGGTGCGGCGGCGAGATGAGAGAGAGCGAAGGGAGAGGGGCGGCGGGTGGGGAAGGGGAAAGAGCCCTAAGGCGGCTCTGATACCATGTTGGAAAATGTGACTTCGATAATTATTCAGAAAACCCTAGGCTCTCTTATATAGGGAGAGACCTTAGGGTAAATTACAGAGAGGTCTATAGAAAAGAAAGAAACAACAACAAACTCCATAAATAAATAATAACACTACTAACTATTTCTACAATATGGAACGTGCTCGACATCAGAAGGAAAGCTTACGCTGGGAGGTCAATGGAGAGCTGAAGGGATGGAAGAAGGCTACCAAAAAGATTCAGGAAAGCGGCGTGAGAGCTACCAAACAAGAGAATGAGGGGGAAGTGGAAGGCTGGTCGCTCGTTTCTCACCAGAAACGAGGCCTGCATTGTTTTAGATGCGATTTTTATGGCCACTGTGCTACGTCGTGCGTGATGATGCCTTTGTGCTCCAGTTGTGGAATGGAGGGCCATTGGAGGGAGACGTGCCCCTTGCACGAGCAAGCTAGTCCGGAAGCCAAAAAGAAGGATCGATTTGCCATACATCATCAACCGTACGAACAACATTGCACAGTTAATATGCATATGTGGTTCGTCACAGAAAAAACACCAGCCTTGAAGTATTACGAGATCCTGTCTGGATCCTCTGTTGCAAAAGAGATGAAAATCCGATCAATTCAAAGATCGCTGCTAGATATACTGGGAAGTTCATTCTTGGCAGTCTAGAAGCCAACCTGTTCTGTGTGAGGAGGGGTCTATCCAAATCGAAGGACAAGGGACTGCTAGGGGATGATCATTGCACAAGAATCAAATGGTGCATCCCGCGGTTCACAGATGGTGAGGCACCGAGCATCTTTCCAAGGGTTGCTCATGTATATGGAGTTCCTTTTCTGTCGCAGTCGATCGGGGCCCTGGAATTGACATTGAGGAACCTCAGAAAGATGATGAAGATTATGGCAGATGGCCGTTTTCCAGGTTTTAATCCTTTGGTGACCTTGGTGGTTCTCAAGGGCTCTGATTCCATCCTCTCTGAATCGATTTGCTTTTTGAGGCTGGGAAAAGCATCTTTCAAACTTCTTATGAAGATCCTACCTACGCCACCTCCTTCACCTTCGTAGGAGTTGGAAGATGCAACAAGCTCAACTGTGGCAGCGCCGATGAGGCCAATCCCAGAAAAGGAAATCACGAAAGAATCAATGGAGTATTCCACAGAGTTGAATGAGAAAAAAGGAAGTTACATAATTTGAGTCAACGATTTTGATTTCCATGATAAATCATGAAGAACAGGAGATCTCATGACCATTCATGGATCCGTGTCGCCTTCGTACTTCAGATTCCTTTTAGGGCTTCAACAGCTTCTGGTCGCGTGGAATCGGGGTTACATATTTCTATTTTTAGTTGGGTGGAGCCAAACGCGATAAGGTCCCTTTTGATGCTGAAGGATCCAATTAAAAAAGATCCTTTGGAGCTCCATTTAATGGAGCTTCCTATCACATGTCCTCATCATTTCAATGAATCTATTAAGGCTTATCCTTGTCGGATCCTTTCAGATAACGTTTCACCTATCGGACTTCTGGAAGGTCCTGGGCATTGGGCATTAGCCCCTTCGGTGGAGTCTATGACAAAACATCATGGGCGACCTGTGTTGATGGAAGATTCCTCGTCATTGGTTCTCTCTGAACCAGATCTGCTACTCCCAGGATTCTCACAATTGCGGTGACTCCCTCTCCGCCTGATGTAAACTTGGAAGTTATTCGTAATTGGAGGTTCAACCTCAATCGAGCAGTAAAAGAACTGGAAACAAGTTTGCTACTTCTGCTTGCTGAAAATACCCCTTAAGCAATGGCAGCTTGCGGAAAGCTTTTGCCACCTTCCTATGAATCAACCGATGTGGGAGTTCGCAAGGGAAGAGGGGGAAGATGTATAAAACTAGGTAGAGCACAAAGAAGGAAGGCTCAAGAGGTACAATCACATCGACTTTCAAGTCGCAAGTGGCAGTGGCGGCAGACTAGCAAGCACTTCGGGACCTTCCAAGGTTCTTAAATGAAAGTATTAACTTGGAATGTGAGGGGTTTGGGTGACCCTAAGAAACAGAGCTCGGTTGGAGCTTTGTTGGTTGATTGGGGATATGATGTGGCCTTGCTACAAGAGCCTATGATCTCCTCCTACTTTCCTTACTTTTGGAAATCTATGGGGGCTGCTTCGATGGACTTCAGATCTTTCGATGCAGTTGGCACAACTGGAGGGATGATCGTTGCATGGAAAAATACCACCTTTAAACTGATTTCTAAGATGAAGTGATGACATATTATTACTGTTCTCTTAGAGAATGCAATTACTAGTTTGAAAGTAGCTTTCTCATATTTCTACGGCCCTTGCGTACAGACAATCCATACAAAATTATGGGCTGACCTTCGAAGTGCTGGAAACTTTTTCCTGGGGTGACGTTGGTGGTCGGAGGTGATTTCGATGTCACCTTGTTATCTTCATATCGTCCTCATCTGAGAGGAGGGCAAGATCAGTGGACTTTGCTGATTTGATTGATGCAATGTTGCAGAAGTCGGTATTTGATATTCTGTCAGAGGGGTCACTGACTAGAGAATAATCGGTATTCGGATGACTATTCAAATTATTTGGTTTTGTATTTTTTCCATTTTTAATTAAAAAATGATTTTTAATGCATATATTCTTATATATTTACACATATATTATCATCAATCAACAAGAATCCAAGATAAAAGTATCCATTAACAACATACACATACAAAGCTCTAACATTTTTGATAATATCATGACAAGTGGTAATTCTTGAGAGTTTAAAAAATGAAAAAAAAAATAAAAAATTTCCATCAGTTAACTACCAATCGACCGAACAGTTGGCCAGCTGGCCGAGTAATCGAACTGAATATTCGGTTAGGCCAACTATTGGAGGACTAAAGGTTATTCAGTTGGGGACCCCCACACCTCATAGTCGGATCGATTAGTAGGCCTAGTCAGTCGACTATGGCAACACTGAATTGATGAATTGGAGTTAGAGGTGATAGATGCTGCAAACATTCGGTACACTTGGAGAAATTCTGGTTCTCGCTCCCGTATTGATCATTTTTTGTCTTCCGTGGAACTTCTGGAGGCCTTTCCCCTCTCAACCTCTACTTCTAGACCTTGTACGAGATCGGACCATACACCACTAGTTTGGGCTTCTGGTGTTGCCTCTCCGGCGAGGGGATTCTTCATATTTGAGCGTGCTTGAGAGAGCTCCAAAGATCTGGTTACAAGACACTGGTCTTCCACCGTCGTAACTGGTTCTTCAGCTTCTCGTTTGGCCTAAAAGTTGATTTCTTTGCGTGCCCATCTTTGCTTTTTCAAGAAAGAGGTTCGAGAGACCAAATGTTTGTGCCGTGAGGAGGCAAAAGCTGAGGTGTCTAGATTTGACAAGTTGGAGGACATCAAAGATCTCTCATCTGAAAAACTCATTGATATAGTAGCCACCTAGAGTGGATCAAAGAATGCGATGCAAACACATCTTATTTTTATAGAGTTTCCAGTGGGAGGCATCGTTATATCTTGATACGATCGGTTGTGGTGAATGGTAGGAGAGTGGAGGGGGATAGAGAAATGAGGCAAGCAATTGTTGATCATTTCCATGAGTTCTCAAGGAGTGTAAACCGGATTTTGTAACTTGGGTTTTCCCTCTTCCCTCCTTCACCCCCCCTTAACCCTGTAGGTATCTCTCTCTATACCATTCATAATATATTATACTGGGGCGAACACCAACGAGTGTCTCCCCCTTGTTTTGAGCCTCAAAAAAAAGGAGTGTAAACCGGCCTTGGAGATGGTCATGCCAAGGGGCATCCTAATTAAACGTGTGGCATACGAATCACTTGATACAAGACATTACAATGGAAAAGGTGAAATTAGTCGTATGGAACTTGAATGCAGTTGGTGCTTCGAATCACGATGGGTTCCTTGATTTTTTCTTCCATGAGTTCTGATCGATGCCACTGCGACCAGGGTTTGATGATGACGGTTCCCTCTCCACCCAGGGGGTCGAAGGTGACAATTCCCATTCTGCTACAGGTGCAGGAGGCAACGGTTCCCATTCTGAGCAGGGCCACATCAGCTTATTCTGGTTAACGAGGTCACAAGTTCCAAGGTGACGGTCCAGGAACTTCCGGATGAGGAAGTTCAGAAGGCGTATGATCCAGAACTTGAAGGGGTGCCAACTCAGACACTTGGCCCCCGATGGTTGAAGGCTGAGGGGAAGCATCTGCTTTCGCCTCTCTTTCGGGCGTTGGGCTTGGACTATCGCTGGCGGGTCTCGCAGGCTGGTTGCTTCCTCTTAAGTCTCGGGTCTGCAGGTTCGGTTATGAACCGGTTGATGATTGCGGACCCCTCGAGGGATCCGATACCTCCGCATCTAACTCAGAAATAGCTCTGAGGGAGACCCAAATGGAGTACAAGCTCATGCTGGGGTGGATTGGGGCTCCTAGCTATGAATGTTAGCTCTGCTCGTCACGGTCTGGAGCTGGAGCACCCCACAGTACTTGTTCAATAGGTGGAGAGGATTTCACTAGATCGAGGGGGCGTGGCCCAGCCGTTACAAGCGGAGGGGTCAGGTGCAACTAGTGGGTCTACTGGAGAGAAAAAGATTGGCAAGAGGTACAAAAGAAGACAATGCTCAAAGAGACAACTAGTTGATCTTACTCTAGTGTCTGATTGCAAGGCTCAAGTGGTTGCGCTAGTGGGAGTGGTCTGACTTGGGGGCACCACCACTGTTACCAAATGAGAATCTTGTCTTGGAACGTAACTACGTAAGGGGTCTTGGTGACCCTAAAAAGAAAAAGATCTTGGGCTCGAGATTCATCGAGTGGGGTTGTGATGTTGTATTCCTACAAGAAACAAAGTTGGATTCAGTCATAGATGTCGTCTAGCGCTTTTTTGGTGCGGGATCGATCAATGGGTTTAGGCCGAGCGTCTCGCTTGGCTCTGTGGGTGGAATGATTATAACGTGGAAAGATTCCGGGTTTATTGCCAAGGCGGAGTTAAGGGGCACCCATGTTCTTATGGTGTTGTTGGAGTGACTTCGTTCTAATACCGTATCCGCTATCTCCTGTGTCTACGGACCGTGTCAACACGTAATGCAACAACATATTTGGTCTGATTTGCGGGATGTGAGAAGTGCTTTTTCTGGTTACGCATGGTTGATAGGAGGAGATTTCAATGTTATCCTCCTCTCTTCGGATCGGTCGGGCTTGCGCGGTGGTCAGGATCTGGGGTCGGCGGACTTTGCGGAGGTGGTGGATTTCTTGGAGTTAGAGGTTTTGGACGCTGCGGACGGAAGTACACCTGGAGGAGTTCTGGTTCTCGTTCATGCATTAATCGTTTCCTGGTGTCAGCTGAACTCATGGAGTTGTTCCCCTTGTCAATTTCTACAAATAAAATGTGGACATGATCTGATCACTCTCCGTTGCTTTGGGATTCTGGTGAATCCCCCCCCCGTGGGGCTTTTTCAGGTTCGAAAAGGTCTGGCTTCTAGAGTAGTCCTTAAGAGGGCTGGTCTTGTCCCATCGCTTCGATCGTGTCGGGTTCCGCTGGTTCAACATTCGTTCAAAACTTGACCTCTTTGCGTGTTCGGCTTTGTACGTTTAAGAAGGAATCTAGGGAGGCTCGACGTGTGGTTAGAGTGGCGGTTGAAGAGGAGCTCGCGAGCCTTGTCAGAGTGGAGGATGATAGACCTCTAAGTGTCGATGAACTATGTCAGAGAGCTGAAGCTCAAAAGAAGATCGCTAAAGAGGATAAGAAGCGGCTAGCGGAGTGGAAGCAAAGGTTCAGGCACAACTGCTCAAGGAGGGAGATGCAAATACCTTTTTCTTTCGTAGAGTGGCTAATGGGAGGCATCGTAGTAATACATTCTGATCGGTGATCGTTGATGGTGTCAGGATGGATGGAGATAGAGAGATGGGCATGATGATAGCGGATCACTTCCATGCTTTCTCGGCAAGAGGCCTCGGTAGACGGTGGACATGGACTGGTCTGGGTGCTTCTCAGCTATCAGATGCGAACGCTTCTAGCCTGCTTCAGTTGGTCACCATGGAGGAGTTGAAGGCAACGGTTTGGAGCCTGAATGCGGAGGGAACACTTGGACCGGACGGGTTCCCTGTCTCCTTCTATAAGGACTTATGGGATCTTGTGGCATCAGAGGTGTTGGAGGTTGTGAAGGAAGTTCGTCAATGTAATGCTGGTTTTGAGAAGCTGAATAAGGCCATGATTTTTCTCCTTCCTAAGCACGGGGCAACTGAAAGAATTGAGGATTTTAGGCCGATTGCACTTTGTAATGCTTTATATTTGATGTGGCAAAGGTCTTTGCTATCAGGCTTAGCAAAGTGCTGGAACACATTATCTCACCTTTGCAGTCTGCTTTTGTCCCTGGGCGGCAGATTGGTGACTGCTTGGTTATGGCATCGGAGATCATTGCGGTTTGGAAGAGACGTAAGGTGAAGGAGTTGATTTGGAAGGTTGATTTGCAAAAGCCTACGATATGTTGGACTGGCATTTTTTTGTGGGAGGCATTACATAGGAGGGGTTTTCCGGACCTTTGGATTTCGTGGATGAAGCGCTGTGTAACCACTACCTCTTTGATGGTTCTTGTGAGCGACCGATCGGAGGGAGGCTTAATCCAGCCACAAAAGTGTGTCAGGTAGGGATGCTTGTTGGCTCCGTTGTTATTTGTCATCGCCGTTGACGTACTTGCTTGCTTGGTTGATTGGGTTCTGAATTGTGGGATCACTTGTGGATTTACAAAGGATGGTCTAGTTATTCATATAGTTATTCATCTTCTTCAGTATACGGATGACACCATTTTCTTTATTGAGGGAGGTACCGATGAGGCCAACGACTTGAGTTGTTTGGAGAGATGTCGGGGCTGGCACAGAATCATGACAAGTCTACGGTGGTTCCTTTTGCTTTATCTGAGGAGGAGGCACGCTTATGCAACATCGAGCTGGGTACGGAGTGTGGTGCGCTGCCTATTCGTTACTTATGTTTGCCACTGACATCGGGCAGCAGAGTCAAGATGGCAGGCTAGTTACCTGTTATCGAGAAGCTAGAGAATAAGCTTTCAGGTTGGAGGTCCTCAATTCTATCAAAGGTGGTCGCCTTGTCCTGTTAAAGGTGGTCGTCTCTGTGGTTCCGATTTTCTTCATGTCTACTTGCATCTTGCCCACCGGGATTCGAAAGTGCCTAGAGAGACTGATGAGGAGATTTCTATGGAGTAAGAGTAGCCAAGAGGTGAATGGGACGCGCTTAGTGGATTGGGATATTATCACTCTTCCCAAGGCTGAGGGTGGTCTTGGAGTCAGACGTATTGAAGCTATGAATGAAGCCTTGTTGAAATGTAAGTAGACTTTGGGGGAGTGGTGAGGATATATCTTCTAATCTGGTGTGCAGGATCTACGCCTTCACTTGCACGTCATCGGTGAGAGTTGCTCGTGGGGTTCGACCTTCACCGTTCTGGAAGGGAATTCGGGCTGTCCTACCTTGGTTTCATGAACTCTTTCGGCATGTTCTAGGTAATAGCGAATGTTTTGCTTTTTGGACGGATGACTGGACAGGTGGTGGGTCGCTGGTTGAACGCTTTCCTCGACTGTACGCTTTGGCGGCTGACTGTGAGGCGCGTTTTGCTAGTTGTTGGAGTGACGAAAACTGATGCCATTGTTTTGCACTAACTTTTCAGACCAACGCTTGGAGGAGTTTCTTCTTTTAATTGACTCCCTGTCAGTTTATGGGGGCCCTGCGGAGGGTCATGACCATTGGGTGTGGAGGGGGAGCTTCTTTTCGGTCAGGAAGGCTTACGGGGCAATATGTAGGCCGCGGCTCATGCAGTCAGAAGATCTGATTAGGGATTGCAACTTTATCTGGAGGCTTCTCGTCCTTGAGTGGATCGATTTTTTCCTATGTCTTTTTATACGGAAAAGACTGATGACGAGAGATCGCTGTGCCATATTCTTTGGGACGGTTTCTAACAGGTGCCCTCTTTGCGAGAATGGAATTGAATCAATGGAGCATCTTTTTTTTCCTTTGTTCGTTTACGACGGCTTTGTGGGAGGAAGTCGACCTGGACTGGGTTTGTGCGAGGAGCTTCGACTCTTTTTGGGTCTTGGTACGGATGACTAGGTAGTGTTTAAGGAGGGAGCCACTCCGCCCGATGGCACTGTTGTGGTCTATCTGGTTGGCTAGGAATGCCCTGCTATTCTCAGGTCAGAGGTTTTATCGAGAGAATGTCTGTATCCAGTCATGGGGTCTTGTTGAGGAGTGGCTTTTGGTCTGATTGAGATTGTTGTTATTATCTAATTTTTTAATATAAATTGGGGGCGGACACCACTGCGTGTTTCCCCCTTTTGTCTTAAAAAAATCTGCCTACAACTTCTAATTTACATAATGCAAAGTTCATCCCATCACGTAGATGATTCATTTTTATGTTGTCTTGGGAGCTCATTTTCATCTCTTAAAAAGGAGAATGTTTATAGCTCAATCATAATGATACTGCATCATAATATGCCTCTTCTTTATCGCCTCGAACCCCCTTATTT
Organism: Ottelia alismoides; assembly: GCA_037367405.1. Taxonomy (NCBI): domain Eukaryota; kingdom Viridiplantae; phylum Streptophyta; class Magnoliopsida; order Alismatales; family Hydrocharitaceae; genus Ottelia; species Ottelia alismoides. Next base: position 182,547 of record JAZKJV010000118.1, read on the forward strand.
TTTGTTAAATCTTGATTCAGAGCCTGCGTAGTCCTACCATTCCTTGAACTCCTCTCGATCCCATTGCGATAGGAATTTCTTTGTTAATAACTAATCAAAGCAGTTCATCTGGAGCTTGTAGATAGGCATCGATCCTTAAATTTGGTTAGGGTCAAAATGAGTTGCACAATTGTCAATCCTGACCCTATATAACCATAATATGCTGGTGGGATTACAATAACCTCATGATGAGAAGAACACGATTGAGCTTGCATACAGACCTTAATTCATCACCAAAGCTAAGCTTTAGAGTCATTGTACGAGAGTGTTCACTGATCATGAGAGAAATAATCCCATTGATTGTGAGGGGCAGGAACAAGGCACAAACCAATATCTGTTAAAGGACCATGACACAATGTTGAAAGTCCTCTACCTAAAGACAAATTGTAGAGAAACAATGAAAGATGAAATACGGTTCAAACTTGTGAATAGAATTAAGAGGCCTTGTCTCGATGCATTGGGCCTTGAGAGTATCTTATCTGGAAGAAATGAACAAAGGTTGAGTTGGATCCTTATCAAATTAGCTTGAACTGCTAAGCTCGAAGCCATAAAATTTGCACTAATATTACGCTCATACGACAAGGATCCTCATTAAAAGGAAGCATTCGATTCATCGAAACCTCTTTTGGAGATCGAGGTCATGTGAGTATCCCTCTCGAGAAGTTCGATGCAGACGATCTACCTCCCTATTAATGGTTCTCATCCATGTGGCACGTTAGTGCCTAATGTTATGTCAACCATCTCCTTGCAAGGATTGTGAAAGGTAGTGTGAAGATGCCTCCACAATCATATGCCCACAACGAAGGATGAAGGTGAGTTCCCCAACTTGAAGCTCCGACGCCTTTGGCAAGGTGAGATTCACTAATGCCTTGCGCTCTGGATTATCTCCTGAGAAGAGTTCAACAACATGACCATTAGTGGATGTACATTATCCTCTCAGACAAAAAGAAAATAGACATAACGGTCTTCTGATCACGTCATATGCATGGAACTCCCACAAGTTTACACGTTCCTTGATAGGAAGCATCAACCACACCGTCACTGATGTATGGTTGTTGCTAAGTGATGGAAGCCTTCGTCATAGGAGAAGCAAAAGATGTTGTAAGTCATTCCACGCTGAAGAGGTCAAGTCTCCGGATGGGAAACGAACTCAAGGAAAAAGGAAGGGTCCCCCCCTCCCTTGAAGCATCTCCCAAGGATGTGGAGATCGTTGTCAGAAGAGCCAATGGTTAAATATGTCAGCCACCAAGCAAGCATTGAGCTCCATCGAGGTAGTCAATACCAAAAACTGTTTAAGGACCCAAGAAACCAGATCAAGATAAAATGAATGATAGTAGCCAACACCAGAACACTTGAAATAAACAAGGAGGCCACGTCACCCTTATTATGTGTCTGCAATATGTAGTTCAACGGGGAACCCACATGCCTAGCCTGTGAAGATCCGTGATGTCATTGACGTGCATTACCTTGACCACAATGCTACCCAACCTACACTCCATGTTGCCAACGTTGAACCACCTCCCATTCTCCTTCATCGTCAATTACACCAGCCACTCTCTTCTTTGCTCCCATCACCCTCCCTTCTAGCACTTAAGCCATCTCCCTTGTCACACCTTCCTCTAGTGCACCCATCATCTCCCTTGCCACTCCTTTCCCCATTATGCACTCCCTCGCATTTTTTTATCCCATTGCCATTTCCCACGTCTTTTCCTCTTCCTCTTTTTTCCATCCTTTCCCTCCATAGATATGCTTATTAGAATAGTCAAAAGGCACTACTCTTTGCTATGATAATAAAATGACTCTTTCATCAATTATTTCATAAAAAGTATAAAAATGCATTTTGAATATTTCCCTGTATATTCTTGTTACATACTCTATTATTTTCCTAATTGGAATTGTTTTATTTTGATTTAATTTTCATATAATATCAATCAATGCAGATGTATAGAGAATGGTTATATTTGTATATACATGGTTGTTTGCACCATAACTCACCATTTTGTAGCATGTGATTATCAGGTCTTCAACTTTAGCACAGGAAGAGTTGTTCACAAAGCTCTTTTCGAGAAAGATATTACCGCAATTGATAATGATCATACAGGGCAACTTATTTTTGCTGGAGATGCACAGGTTCAGGATCTGCCTCAACTGCTACTTATGTTTCGGCTTGTATTGTGATTTATGAACCATGATTTGCTCCTTTGTATTCCATGCATCGTTTAAAAAGTCTGATTACCTTAGTCTCTCCAAAGGAAACATAATTGTATATTTTAGCATGAGGTATCTTTCTTTTGGTACTTCAGGGATGCATATATGCTGTGAGTGTCAATTCTCATACTGGTATGTTGTCAAGAACTCATCGACATCGAAGTAGCAACAAAAGCAAATCTCCAATTACAACCATTCAATATCGCTCGTTTTCACTGTCCACACGAGGTCCAGTACTACTTGTGTGCGCTCAAGATGGAAACTTATATTTCTTCAGGTATTTTTTATTTCAGAATTATATAAAAAAGATGCAATGATACATGCTGCTAATGACAAATGTTCTCAATATGTACAGCGTTGCTCTCGAAATACAGGGATATCTAACTCAATGCTGCTCGCTGAAATTAGCCCCTCGTGTACACCGGATTCATGCATCATTCTGTCCACTTCTGTCTCTTGAGAAAGGAGAATTTATAGGTTTGCCTTTTAAAAAATTAAAGTTTTCTTGTTCTTTGTTATTAAATACACATAACCTGGCATCTTTCAAAATTACATGGTAAGCCATGTAATCTTCGAAATCAGATCGTGACACTGCCATCTTGTTTACTTTACATGTATGCATGCCCATGCTGTTAGTTTGTTACATGCATTCTCTAATCTTTGAGTTATTCTGAGCATATGTAACAATCTCAAATCTTAAAAACATATAATGATAGATTGTCTTTATCTATCTTTGCTCTCCTCCTTCCCCCCTCTCATATAGGAAAGGTCACCAGAGATAAAACTGGTGCCATAATCATGGAAATAAGGAATGTGACGGAAGGTGTGAGCTTGTCGAGAGCTCAATATCATAGATAATGATGGGGGAGAATACATAGTTGAGAGGTTGCTTTGAGGGGATCGTTGTGGATAGAGATGGACGAGGATGACAAAGTACATTTATTGTGGTTGACATTACATGTGTGAGAGTTTGAGGGCATGCTCATCAACAATGAAGTGGCTTAAGGGGTAGAGGAAAAGATGGAACTTGCGCTGAGGGATGTGGGCACACTTGTGTTGTACGAGGCGGGAATTGCTATTTTGTCATTTCGGGAGCTTACATACAGAGAAAGATGGACCTTACATGTTGGTTGCTCGGAAGGAGGGGGCACTAATGATTTGCTTGTGACAAGGGAGCTGGGTGTGGCTACAAGGAGGGATAGGGGCGATTGCAGCTCCCATGGGAGCTGGAGTGGTCGCATGGGGCAGGGAGGGAGCACATGGTATGGTCACATAATGGAAGTAGGCTCACAGCTTGTGACATGGGAATATGAGCGTTTGGTGGATGGGAAGAAATAGGAGAGTCGCGCAATTGAGGGTTGCCATGAGGTGTAGGTAATCGGAGGAGATTGATGAATTAACATCCTTTCTAACTTTAGTAAATATCCAAGAATACTTCTAAATTTTAATGGATTTCGATACATTTACAACAAAACAAATGGAGGTTAACCCCCAAGGAGTCGAAATTTAATGGTTTTCGGCACCATTACTAATGTATGGTTGTTGTTAACTAATGGAAACCTTGGTCATAGGTGAAACAAAAGATGTCAGAAGTCATTCCATGGTCAAGAAGTCTAGTCCTCGTGTGCAATGAACTAGAGGAAAAGAGTGAGGATGCCACCCTTGACATCCCCCAAGGACGTGGAGATCATCTCAAGGAGAACCATCACCCCATTAGGGTCCAAAGATGTCAGTCACCAAGCAACCATCAAGTTCCATCGAGGTAGGCGGCACCAACATTTGTTTACTGACCTAAGAAACCATGTCAAGACAACCTTAATGGTTAATGGCCAACACCATGACACTTGAAATATTATACTGAATGGGGTTGTAGCCTCCCTCATATTGTGTTTGTGACCATCACAAAAGAAACACATTGATGTGTAGTTTGACGGGGAACCCATACGCCTAGTCTATGAAGACATGTGACACACATCACCTCGACCACCATGCTTCCCTTCATGTCATCAATGTTGAACCACCTCACATTCCGCTTCATCGTCAACTACACTAACCGCCCTCTCTTCTATGCTCCCATCACCCTCTCTTCACTACCTAAGCTATCTCCCTCGCCAAACCTTCCCTGTGCACCCTTCCTCTCCCTTGCCACTCCTTTCCCCAGCAATGCCATCACACACTCCCTCTCACTTGCCTTTCCCTACCCAAGCCCTATCCTACGTCTCTCTCTCTTTCTCTTGTCTCCATCATTTCCCTCCATCGATGTGATTATGAAAATTGTCAAAAGATACACTTTGCTATGATAATAAAATGACTCTTTCATTTGTTATTCATAAAAAATACAAGGGGCATTTTGAAAATGTTCTCTTATTATTATTGTTAGTTGTGACAGTCTGTAATCTTTCTAATGGGATTTTTTTATTTATTTTTCTTTAATGTTCAAATAATTTAAATCAGTTTAGATGTATAGAGAGAATACTGATATATGCAAGGTCGTTTGGACCAAAACATAAAGAGATTACCACAATCGATAATGATCATAGAGGGAACTTGTTCTTGCCGGAGATGCACATGTTTGGCATCGAAGGGGTCTTGGGATCTTGAAGCGAAAAAGGTGCAGTTAGTTTTAGGTAATTGTGTTTAAATAAGTTGACTGGTTTCTTGAGCTTATTCAAAGTTGCAGTTAGTTTTAAGCAAGATGAACTAGGAGAGGTTTTCTTTAAAACTTGTGCCCTGGTTTGGGGGATGTGTCTTGTAGGTTGGGATTGGTTGGGTTGGGGTGATTGTGACGGCATGAATAGTTTCAGCCTAATGGGCGAGGAAACGTTCACAATAAATTATAATTATGGAAGTGCCAATCAGCAATGGGCGGAGAGCCTAATCACTTACAAGTTTTTCATTTGCTAGTGGTTCAATTACAAGGTGGTGCAGCACCTGTTATACTTTCAAATAATTGTAAGAAAAATCTCGTATCCCCATGAAGTAGATGAGTCTGATGCCATGTTGATCACGTAAATATTGCGATTGTAGTGTACCGTGTTATACCAATAGTTAATATTTTATGCACACATTGTGAGATCACTTTTGTTAGAAGATGTTTGTAGCAGGATTGTGAGTTAAGGTTTGTGTGGCTGCAAAAAAATGGTTCCGATCCTCCATTATTTTTTTAGAGGAAAAGCCTGACAGGAATTAAATTGAAAGAAGCTTGCTTTTTAAAGGTGGTTTCCACATTTTCGGAGGTCAATTTCCCAGTTGTAATATGTGAGAAGTTGGCTGATGAGATGCTTAGTTGGATCTAAATTGATGTGTGACCAAATATAGACCTGTTTTGAGGTGAACAAACCATGGAGCCTATCGTAACATACAAAAAGGGTTAAATTTGTCTTGGTTTAATGCCAGACCACTTCCTCTCTTAGGTCATCCCACGGTCGTTATTTTTTAGCACATGTTGGTTTGCATGATCACCTCATTTATGGTCTTTTCATTCCACCATCCATGGTTTTTTTCTTGCTCCAGCCACATGTAATGCAGATTCTGGGTTATTATCTGCTGCTTGAATTTGAGTGATCTGGATCACATAAATATTGCATTTAACTGAGATTTTCCTCTACATGGGTTGCAATATCTTTTTATTGATATTCACTTAAAACATTTTGGTTTGTTATGATTCTTCTTCCAGGCCTTCGTTTATGAATTTGCTTATTTTATCTCTGAAAATTGAAAAAAAAAACATTTTTGACGTTAAAGAGTTGATTTCTATGATTTTTCTTACATTTGAAGGTTATCGTCCTGTAAGGTTTGGCTTTTGTTGAATAAGGTTTCATCATGTTTGCACAGATGAGAAGTGAGTGCAGTGGTTTATTAGGATGGGCTAAACTTGTGCAAGAATGGTTCTCCATACTCAAGATATGTATGCAACTGAAATCATAGAATAAGTGGAGAAAATAACATTGTAGTTTTCTTGTCAAAAATAATATTCTAGTTTTAGGAGACAAGAAGTATAATGCACCATGCAGCTCTCATAGTTGGGATAACTGAGATGGAGAGAGCCCTAGGGTCACTTGCATGGTTTCCATGTAGGTTGGTATTGTGTATTTGATCTTGTTTTTTGAGGTTTGCATGAATTTATAAATTCTGTTGGTTTTGAAGTAATCTTGTTTTCCTCAAATCACAGACTTTTGATCTTTTATGAAATTATGACAAGTTCTTGTTAGGGTAGTTGGCAAGATGCAGGGCCGTCTAGGTGATGTTGCAGTAGACACCATGCATCTATTGCATTATCATTGTCAATGGCCAATATGTGTTTTCATCCACCAATAAAATGTGATGGGAGAGAGGAAAGAAATGCCGCTGCTTTGCTTGATTAGTTTACCTAGTAGTCTCTTCCAATACTCATGTTTATTGTTGATCACTAGCAATTTGTTTCCCATCCCTTTTTGTTAAAATTGATTCCTAACATAACATAATGTTTACATTTGTTTTCCTTAAGTGCCATCTTGTTATTAGGTGTTGAGGTTTTGTTTATGACCACTCCAGTCCCTAATTGCCTAATACTAACCGAGTAAAATCTATATAATCTATTTTCTGTGGAGTTGACAATTAAATGAATTTTACATGTTTTGTCACATTGCAGTGTCAGGCAGCGAGGACTCCAATGTCTATTTCTATGACTTGACGCGACCGAAGCACACTTGCGTGAACAAGTTGCAGGTTTGTTCCTGAAATTTCAATTTTTTCCCTTATCAATTTGGATCGAGCAGAGACATGAGACTTCTTCGTTTTAAGGGACATGGTGCTCCTGTTATCGGGGTTGCCTGGAATCAGGGGGAAAATATGCTTGCTTCTTCTGATTCAGAAGGAATGGTTATTGTTTGGAAGCGAGCGAAGTCGGTGGGTTGAAATGATGTTTGATCAGAGGTCTCAAGGAACATGTTTTTTTCAAGGATCCTTCACTTATGCTACACTGAATTCAAAGTTGAAATCTGTTGATTGATCTGGAAGTTCTCACTAGAGGCAGTAAAAGCCCAGGCTGGCTCTCATGCTCAGATGGACGAGGTAGATGGTGGTAACCATGAACCGCTCATTTCATGCAAATGGTTCGTCGTAATCTTTGGCCGACACCCCGGCGCTCATTTACAAATAACAGTTACTCTGATGTATATTGTTCATCCCCAAATGCAGCACTTTTGTTTTGAAACATACCAAGTGCATGCACATATATAGAAGATTTGAGGAGAGGGGATACTGTTTAAATCAGCTAGCAAAGCTAGCTGTCTTTGTAATCTAGTCCTGTGAGCAACAATCTTTTCAAAACTCCTATGTAGCAATTCTGATGCATGTATTATTGTTACAATGCTCTCTTTGCGGTAATATTATTTTTCTTAAAATGTTATCCTGAAAAACAGAAGACGTGCACCTCATTGGATAATCTTTTCATTGTTATCCTGATTTCTAATCATTCCTCGTTCGTAGATCTATTCCGCAATAACAATCACTTGTTCTACAACAAAGAAAGGAGGAATATAAACTTTTATCTTTTATCTTCCAATGAATCATGAATCATAGAATAAGCCTCTTTATTTTTATTTTTTAGATGCCTCCTTATCATCCCTCCTTATTCCACTATTGTTATGAAAAAGGATAATGTATATAATAAAGGATGTGTGATTGGTAGGGTGTATCTTTCATGCTTGCTTGGTTGATTTGAGGAAAAATGAAGGGATAAATGCTATAGATAGACGCATGATGAACAATATAATCATAATGTAATCACTGTATCTTAGATTGCTTAATTTGGGATTAAGTCCCTTTTATATTGAGATAAGGAGATTTTATCCAACATCATCATCAACAACAACAAAACCTTTTCCCACATTAAGTAGGGTCGGTTACATGGATTTTTTGCTTCCATTCAGATCTATCTTGGGTCATTTTTGAGCTTAGATCCAAAAAATTAAGATCCCACCGTATAATCTCATTCCAACACTTCTTAGGCCTTCCTCATCCTCTCTTAGTCGGCTCAACATCTCAAAACTCGCATCTCCTCACTAATGCATCTCCTCCAAACAACAAAATAAACAAACAACTTACCCATTAGCGTATCATGTTGCCAACTTATCCTTGATCTAAACTTGGCAAGAAAGATTCTTCGCTAAGGGGTATAACTCAACCGGTCTTAACACCTAAGTTCCGAAGATATTCATGATTTAATCCTACAAAATGCATTACATTGGGTGTTGAAAGAGATACTATGTTTCAAAATAAATTATAAGAAATGGTTGTAATAATATAACACTTAGTCAAGAACATTCTATGCCATTTTTAATTGAAATGACAATACTAACTATACATATGCGATCTATGTAATCCAAAGTGATTGATATGGAGTGCCTAATTACATGCATCTTATCGTTGTATTACATTTGAAGGTATGTTGTATATGTCCGCAGTTGATTATAGTACTGAAATCACATTTAATAAGAACACTAATGGGAACTTGCGAAGTGCTATAAGGGAGTCCCTATTGACCAATTTTTTCAAAAAGGGAACCCCCACATGGTATGGTGGTAGAAGCAGTATCTCCACTTTAAAAGGACCAGAGTTCGAATCCCTCCACCCCCATTCAATTCAACTAGTAAAAAAAATCTTTGAAAAAAAGAGTGTATTTAGGTTTCCACTGCCAAGAAAGTATGCATCAAGGTCCCACATGATCATATCATTCAGAAAATGAGAAGCAATTTGTCTGGTTGGAAAAGCAAAGCCCCTCTTACATGCATGAAGAATAATACTTATTCAAGCGACTCTCTCGGCTATACCTGTATACTCATGAATATGAACTCACTTGCCACAGATACATGTGCGCAGATAGACATGATAGTTAGGGATTTTTCGTGGGGTGTCTTGGATGACAAAAGGCATTGTTATATCAAACCTTAGAATGCTATCTCTGTGCCGAGACACTTGGATGAAATTGGAATTAGACAAGTCCAGATGGTAAACAAGTTCATAATTATCAAATTAGCATGGTTGATCATGGAATCCCATCTGGGTTTTTGGAAGGAAATCTTTAAAGCAAAACATTTCACGATGGTAGATTTTTGGGTTGCACCTTCACCAATGACATCCTCCCTTCTATGGGAGGCCATCATTGATTCCAAAAAGTACCTATTCGAAAACTTTTTTTCCGATGCTTGTTGGCAATCGAAAAATAATTAATATATGGAAGGATCAATGGTTGCTTACTTATTCAAAACAATTGCATCCTACCTGTATTAGATGGTCTATATTCCTAACTAGGTTTGCATGCTTCTGAATCCCAATGGGCATTGGAATATACAGTTAATTCGACAATTCCTTCCTAGCAACAACATTTCCCGCATAATTAAGTTGAATACTAACTTCATAGAAAATAGCATTCTCATATGGAAGCCTACCCTTCTAGACAGTTCTTGGCAAAGTCTTCATACAAGCAATTAGTTAAGGGAAGTAAGTAATTCTGGATAATATAGGTTACATTACGAAGATATGAAACCACATAATTCTCTCCCCTCACATAAAACATTTCATGTGGAAACTGCCATCAAATTGCCTAGCTACAATAACTAGCTCAAGGAAATAATTCATGGCATATATGATATGCGTGTATTATGCTCTACTGTTGTTGAAGATGAGATTCATCTATGCATGTGCAATATGATTTGCATTCTCCTATAAAGTCACACCTTTGGAAAATATGGTGGGCACTTCTTTGCATTTCCTAAAACACTCTCTTGAAGAATCCAATAACTTTGTCATGACATGCACATTCCTACATAAGATATGGCTTGAGCAATGTACTTCAAAGTATACGCAATCAAAGGTGGACCACATCACATCGATCACTAAAGAGTCTACGTCTTGTCCTTCGAGGGCCAATGCCCCCTTCCTTGGCATATGCAAATAGATGTAATGCAGAGTTCGCAAGGATCCTCATAATTCTTATATCAGATGATGGTAGCCATTTCATCAACAGAAATGTGAAAAAGCTGATACAAGAATTCTGCATTGATCATCGTGTCTCCTCTCCATACCACCGATAATCCAATGGCCTAGCTAGATGTTCCAACATGGAGATAAAGATAGTTCTGTAGAAAGTTGTGTGCCCCGATAGGAAGAATTGATCACAGTGGCTGCTTATCTGAATACCATAACATCAATTGTAGCGGTTTGCTACACCTCTAAAAGGAGAGTTTTATCATAGCCAAATGCACCACATTAGAGGGCCTCTTCAACCCTTGAGGTAGAGGCCTAAGCCCTAAATAAAGAATTTAAGTCGCCACTCCCTTCACAAAGCACTCATGGGCGGTTTGATCAGATTGCAAGAAGAGATGGATATAGTGAATGGTATACGAAATCCTCTTTGGAGAATGAAAAGGCTTTTCCAGCACATCTCTTCGGATCTACGATTGTTCTTGTTCATACGATCCTTTATGTGAACAGAGATATGGTTAGACATGCACGAAACCTTGCAAAAACATACCGTTGTAAATCTATCTTTGAAGAATGGTCTATACAAAACATACCAAAAGTTCGGCACTCAATGATTCATGTTTATTAAGACACGAGAATCCTACAAAAAAGTTCCTTATTAAATTGAAGGGTAAATTACAATTTGGGTCCCCATCTATGGATCTGATCTCAAAATGGATCTCGATCTTTAAATTGTAACGATTCGGGTCCCAGGGCCATTAATGTAAGGAACTTTTTGAGGGTAATGACGAGTATGCCCTTGTTTAAAAGTTGGAACCCAACCCCCATTCCCTTCCTAACAAGTGCATATTCGTCATGAACCCTAAAATTTTCATTTCCTAAATGGTCCTGGGACCCGAATCGTTAGAATTTAAAGACCGGGACCCATTCTGAGATTGGACGCATGTATGGGGACCCAAATTGTAATTTATCCTAAATTAAATCTTAATATAGGTAAGGACCTTTTGTGCAATAGACCCTACATACAGAAAAGGAGGGGAAACCCTCCGAGGTCTCCTCTCGCTCCAGCGAGCAATCCATCTCATTCGATTTCGGTTGCAACTTCTGATTCTGGAATCCGATTCCTTGTCGAAATCCTGATCCCTCACATTAACCGGAATAGCTGCTCTTTCTCTTCCGATTTCTTCGAAAATCCGACGAAGATATACACAAAGTTATCAGCTTTATGGATTCCGATCCTCGCCAGTACGAGCACATTGTGAGTACCGCTCGTTCCATTTCTCAGATCTTATCTCCCTCTTTAATCTCGTAGTCAAATCACTACGAACTATGTGGGCGCGGCGTTTCTCATTTTTAGTTTTTTTTTGCTTTTTTTAGAGCCATTTGTTTTAGGAATCGGTTCTGGAGTTATCAATTTCGATTCTTGTGAGAACGGTGTTTGTTGGCCCGCTTTTAATAGCTAAAATCGATGTTCTTTGGTTTTTTTTTGTGCTTAAATTGGTGTTGAATGTGGTTGTTGAGTTGGGTTGGATTTGCCCTAGCAGGCCATCCGTGAGTCAGATGTTCACGGTGTCGTGCTATCATATCTTGCGCACAATTGCTTCAAGGAAACGGCGGAGTCGTTTGTCTCGTGCAGCGGTGCGGTGCAGCCTGCTGACCATTTGATGGACATGAGTCAAAGGAAATGTGAGTTTGTTTACTTGTCATCGAGTTTTTTTTCTTCTTCTTTGCAAAGCCGAAGGAGTTACTTGAGTTGGATAGTTATCTAACTACCATCAAGGAATTGCGAGTACTTCTTACTTGGTTTCTTCACTTGCCATGGATATTGCTCTTGTTTTAGGGATGCCGTTATGTGTTCTTGATACTAGCCACATAACTTTATCGACCTCCTTTGTGACTTCGTAATTGCAATTTGGAGGGTCACCTAAAAGTTAAATGTTCAATACCCTTTACGTTTTCCATTTGTAAGACACTTGTTGATATATTTGTTGCTAAGTGGTGGGACTTGGTTAAGGTGGTGGGGCTATAAATAGATCCCCACACTTCCTGTACTTACTACAAGAATCTAATAGAATATCTATACCTCTGTGAATTTCTTTCATGATTTCATCCTACTCCTTGGGGAGCAGGGTTTGATGTAAATTTAAGATTTCTCTTGTTCCTTGATTTCATATTTCATTGTTTCACATTTTCACATGGTACCGTAGCTAGTCATTCTTAGACTTATTGTTTTGAGATGCCAATTTTATGTTGTCCTCGAAAGTTATGTGGCATTTTTATTGTTCAAGACCTTGCTTTGCTTATGGAAAAAAGGCCTAGAACTGAAACTATGACGGTGGAAGTTCCTAATGAAAACTCTAATATCGAAGATCTTCATCATCATTGAAGGCTATATTTTGCATGGCTATTGTCGACATCGCGGAACAAAAAATGTGCAATGCCATGTATGTGGCGACATCATTGTTGTGGAAGAAGTAGCAGCGGTGTTGCCTTAAAAATCCCTTGACAAGGCGATAAAGGTCAGCTTATAAGGAAAAAAGAGAGGCAAGCTGTAGCGCTTCTTAGATCGTTGTGCATGATTGTGAAACCTGGTTGGTGCCGATTGTTGTGATCAAGGTTGCAAAAAGTCGTAGTCAGTATTCAATCGGTATGGTCACTGATTATTGATTAAACGATATGCGGGAGTTTAAACAAAAATTAAACGAGTTATGCAGTTTGGCATTTTTAATTAATAAAAAATATTACATATATAATTAATAAAAGGTATAAATAAATTAAAAAATATAATCACGGATTCACAATATAGGTCAAATATTGTCGAATTCAAGGAATTTTTCATCCAAAGGTTAAAGATAGCATAAACAACTAGATTCCATAGTCAAATGTCAAAATAGACAATATAAACAATTACAATTCATATCATGAATCCAAAAAGTCATAAATAACACATAAGACCATTTAAACTATGCTTAACTCCATTTAAACGACCGTTTAACTCCATTTAAATGTCCGTTTAACGTTTGCGGTCAAGGGCTGCATGCATTTAAACGGTCGTTTAAACAATTGTTTAAACCGTTTTTTGCATCCTTAGCTGTGATGTCCTAGGATGTACAACCATGGAAGACTAACAATAAAGAAGGAGAGGTGTTGACAACTACGAGAATGCATTGCTTGAAGAAGAAGATTCAATAACTTCTTTGGTGAAGAGTTGAGCAGAGATGATGGGTTCCCCGTTACCTAATGGGAATCCTATTCTCAGTCGAAGTAGTAGAAAGGAATGGTTTGAATGAGTGCATGCGGTGGTGGTTTCCATCTATGGAACCCTAAGAAGCAATAGTTAATGAAGAAGAATGCCTGTGTCTCTTTGCATGCATCCTCATTTATAGGCCTCAATGCATTATTTTTTCTCTTCCCTCTCACCAATAAAAATCCAAATTACGAAATGGATAGATGCAAGAGGGAGAGGCTCCGGTGGAGGGTTCAAAAAGGAGGATGCTTGGAGGAAGGCTACCAACGCGAAGAGGAGAGGTTTGAGAGAGACACCAAGCGTGAAGTTGAGAGGTCAAAGATGGTTGGGCACTTGTTTCTCATTGCAAGCAAGGTCAACACTGTTATTGGTGTAGGGTTGTTGGTCATCGAGCTTCATCGTCCTTGATGCCACAATGATGTTTTGGTTGTGGACCGAGTGGTTATCATCAGGACACCTTCCCAAGCAAGCAAGTTGTTCTTCATGAGATGATCTCGCAGTCTGATTTTGTCTCGAAGGCTATCCGCATTCCTGTTGAGTTGCAGATGTGGTCGGTGGTGGGTATTCCTCGGAAACACAGAGGAGCAGTTTGTTGATCGGAGAATGCCTGAGGGAGACTAGGACCAATGTGAAGGTATCCTCAAATCTGTAGGAGAAGGTGGAAGGATTCTTCTTAGGAGATGTGTTCTTTTTGAAGGACGATTTGTGCTACGCTCGAGGGTTGTCGTCCAAGGAGGTAGAGATACTGCTGACCTCTTTTTCGAAAGGGGATGTATGCTAGAGACATCTGCACTTTACAAATGGCGAAAGCTGATGAGTAGTGTTGTGAAAATTGATATTTGATAATCAATCAGAAGGGTCAATAAATAGTATTTGGGTGACTAATCAGAAGTACTAGGTTAGGCATTCTTAATTTTTTAAATAGAAAAACTATGTTTATCACCTATAATCTTATATATTTATACATGTATTGTCATTAATTAACAAGATTAAAGTACTAATTGAATTACATTTAAACTATTCACATCTAACTTTCTCTTTACGCTTAAAAAGGCATAAGAATCAAATAATAATATCATTTTTAGTCATATTATTAGTCAATCCGAGTTATTCTATTCGGTCACCTCACCGAATAGAGCTGTTAGGCTGAATAACCGGTCATGTCGGGCGACTATTGTAACACTGTTGATGAGTAATGTTCGAAGAATAAGGATTTTTCATGGTACTGATTCTTCTTGCGTAAGGTGCTCAAAGGAGAATGAAGATGTAAATCCTTTATTCTATTAAGGAGCTCAAAGGAAGTTTGGAAAATGGCTTGAATGAACAGGGCAAATTTCGTGAGTGCATCGTATTTTGGGAATTTTCTTGGCTCGAATTAGTATGGATCAAATGGAGATAGACCTTTGTTTGGGCCCGGTGGTAAGCGTGAAATTGTATGGTTTGTCATGAGATATTGTATGTGGAAAATGTGATTGGGCATGTCAAGAATTTTTTGTATCTTTGCGACTTGTTTGAGCTTGAATGTCATGGAGCCCCCCTAGATTGTAGTTTCCTGGAGGGTGGAGCATGAAGCGTCTAGGGGGTTTGCGACGCGGGGTGATCGGGGGAAAGCTCTTCCGTGTCCGTTTCTTTTTTCTTGAGGAAATATTCTCGGGGAGGGCGGTTGGGTCGTGGGGTGCGTGCCTCGCCCTCGACTCCCAGGCTGACACAGGATTGCACTCATGCGTGGAGGTGCCACCGCCCAAAAGGAGGTGTTTCAAGTGTGGTGTTGTGGGTCACATCGCGCATTGGTGCAAAGTGAAAGACAAGGTGTGCTATCGTTGTCAGTCTGCGGGTCATGTACGGAAGGAGTGTTGTGGACTCTCCTCCAAGATGGACGTTGATGCTGGTTTTGGTCTTGGGCCCTTGGAGGGAAATGGTGATGTTGCGGACCTTGTGTCTGGAATCCTCACCGCGGAGGTTCCCTTTGATGTCTTGAAGAAAGTAGCTGAAGTTTTAACGCTGGGTCGTTCTGCCGGATGTGTGGAGGACGGGATCTTGCTGTCGGATTCGGTATTGTGCGTTCGTGGAGCGGAGGCTGCGGAGGCTGAGGCCTTCCTTTCCAATGGTTGTGCGTTGTTCTCAGCGTCAGTTCGATGGTGGCGTCCTCAGTTGCGGAATGGTGTGGCTTGGGCCCGGACACAACGACTTGTGGAGATCGTGGGTCTGCCGATCAGATGTCGAAGGCTGTCCACGACCAGAGAGGCGTTGCGTAGCATGGGAGATATGGACCGGTTGATACCCTTCTGTTTTCGCCCAAGAGAAGATTAGGATGTCGTGGTTTCTCTGATTGGGGAATGGAATCTGGTTCTTGCGGAGGTTTGGTTCTCGGTTGGTAGGGCCTCCTTTTGTTTGTTTCTGCGGTGTGTTGAGGCATCGGAGCTCCGTCTATCGGCTTGCAATTCGGATCCTGGCGGCTTCCGCCACAGGAAACTCGAGGGTAGGTGCCCCTCTGTCCTCAAGCTTCGTCTCCGGCGGTTAGGAGCTCATGCCATTGTGATCGGCTTCAGTCTCCGGTCGATCCCTCGACTCTCGGGGGTAGACGAAACAACGGTCGTAATCTGCTTCGTGGTGGGAGGCGAACGGTCCCCCATCTATGCGGGAGGCCACTGCGGCCGTTTCGGGAAATTGGAGGCCGCGTTCCCAACATGCGCCAACTGTCGAGCCTGGGCTTTCGTGTTCTCAAGGATCAAGATCTGACCGAAACGGCTCTGATATGCCGTACCCGGTGCCCGACCCGATTGGGGTCTTCGGGTTCTCTCTTGCTGCTTGGGAGGGATCCGCTGTGGATCCAGCTAGATCTTTGCTGGGTCTTGGTCTGGTCTTGGGCTCTTCGATCCCGCTATCTGGGGCGGATTTGGGTGCGGATGAGCTTCACGTCTCGTCACATGGCGCGTGGACTTCTCTCTTTCTGCCTGACGCGATTGGCGGCGCCTCCAGGTCCGGGGGGCGCAGTTCGGGTTGTCCTTCCATGGAAGCTTTGATGGAAGATGGTCCATCTGCATCTGGGTTGGGAGGGCCGTCCCCTTTGGGGGGGGGAGGGGGCTACGGAATCGTCTTTGTTGGGCGGTGGGGGAAACATGTGTGCATGGGGGTGTTACGTCGTCTCTTGGGGAATCTGTGGGCAGGTCTGGGTGGAGGGATACTTCTAACGAGATGGTGCCAGAGGTGGCGTGCACTGAAGGTAAGGGTGCGCTGAGTTTTAGGTGGCCTCCCCGCTCCTTGAATTAGATGTGATCAGTCTAGTTCCGGGTGCTGCCTCATTGGTCCGAGGACAAAAGATGGCTAGGAGGATTTTGGTTGCTGAAAGAGCAAGGAGGGAAAGAAGATTGGCGCTGGGGGAGGGGGATTGGAGGTCGAAATTGGATCCTCTGCTCTCCTCGCGTAAATGCAGGACGCCGAAGGCAAGGTTGTGCTTGCATCGTGAACTGGAAGACAAGGACAAGGATGTGGCTGTAAGCGGGAGTACCTCGGGGTTGGCAGGAGATGTCCAACTTCACAAGGAGGCTCGGGGCATTTTCTCAGGCATTGAAGTGGCGGACATTCACGTGCGGGTTGTGGAATGTCTTGGAGTGATCATCCCCAGCTCAAACCCTTCGTATGGATCCAAATGAAGATTGTTTTGTGGAACGTGCGAGGGCTGGGGGAAGGGGAGAAAAGAAGGGTCGTGGGGAGATTGCTTGGTTCTTGGCAAGCGGATGTTGCACTTCTGCAGGAGTTGAAAATTGAAACTTGGAGCCCTATGCTCTGGAACTTGTTAGGTTGCTCAAGGCTATCAGACTTCAGGGTGGTCCCTGCAAATGGTAGTTCTGAGGGGTTGGTTTTGGCGTAGGATGCTGTTCTCTTTGATTATGTTGCCCATAACGTGGCCAGTCGATCTGTCTTGGTGGTGTTGGATTGCAAACAAGGGATGGGCAAAATATTAATTACAACTTTTTATGGTGAGGCTAGTGGGGGCCGTGACATGGCTCTGTGGGAGGAGCTGAGGGCTGTCAGAGGATTTTACCCGAGCATCCCCTGGTTGATTGGGTGTGACTTCAATGTAATGTACACGACTGATCGTCCCAACAATAGAGGCGGAAGTAATGCTGGTTCAGACAGCTTCTGTGATTTTGTGCGGGATATGGAGTTGGAGACCATGGATGCAGATAACAGGAGGTACACATGGCATAATGCTTCATCAAGGTCTTGTCTTGACCGGTTTCTCGTCTCAGCGGATTGGTTGGAGCAGTTCCCCCTATCGGTGTCTCATGCTCTCCCGTAGTCGAGATCGGACCATACACCCATTATTTGGGACTCCGGAGAGGTGCGGCTTCTGAAGTTAAGATTCATGTTAGAGAAATCATGGCTTCTTGACGATGGGTTTAGAGAGATGGTATGTGGCTTCTGGTGCTCGTTGAGAGTAGACGGCTCTGCGGCGCAAAGGCTGGCTTAGAAACTTAAGTTGTTACAGTGCATGTTAATGGAGCATAAAAAACATGTGATCCGATGCAGAGCTAAAAACCGAGAAAAAGCGGTCTCGGAGATTTCGAGATGGGATGTTGTTGAGGATTTGCAGCCTTTGAATGGAGAAGAGATGCTTGCCAGGGGAGTGCATCAACAGGTGGTTGAATAGGACGATAGGCGAAGCGAGGTTGAGTGGCGACAAAGGTCTAGGCATAAATGAGTAAAGGAAGGAGATGCGAGCACCAAATTCTTCCATGCAATTGCAAGCGGTAGGAGAAGGACGAACAAGATTTTTGAGCTAAAAGTTGAGGAGGCTATTGTGCAAGGGATGGGGAGATTGGGAAGGCTCTTGTTGAATACTTTCACAGATTCAGTAGGAGACAACATGGCTCAGGTGGGATTTGGTTGGGGAGGGGGCTTAAAAGGCTGGAGGAGAGTAGACATGAGCATCTTATATCGACTTTTTTGAGAGAAGAGGTTCGGGTGGCTGTTTCCTA